>PVJS01029640.1:0-24636 GCA_004027185.1 Glis glis
TGGATGTCTTGAGTTTACTGTAAGGCTGGGACTGAGAGACCCTTAGGAATGGAGACTGTCAGCTGGGATTCATGCTGAAGCAATTAAGGGGACATTTGTTGCAGGTGAAGAATGGTGAGATAGTAAAATAAAAACATCACAGCTTGCTGTCATCTTACCAGGAAATCCATAGTCCCCAGCCAAGACGGCCATTCCAGGAATAGTGAGCATGTGATGTGTGATTGCAGAAGCACAGAAAGACTAGAAAATATCCTGGGTCCTGCATGGAAGCCTGGGTTCTCAAGATGAAAATTAACCTGATCATTTCCCTTCCTTGCATTCCTGAAAAACAGGAGAACTCTACTGACTCTTCCCACACCCAGACCCTGCTTATCCTGAAATTAATGGCATGTAAGGCTCCTCACTAACACGGCCAGTTTCAAGGCCCTGGAAAGGGACCTAGCTAGCAATGTTTCACATGTTGGACTTTATTTTGCAAAAGATAAATTTCAGCATTAATCAGTTAAGAGCACTGTCTCTTTCCACACTGATTTTCCCTCAATATCCTACTGTCAATACCTATGGTGTTGGCATTTGGGGGATTTCGCCAAGAGAACTGAATCCAGAGTACATTTGGTTTTGCATTACTGGGATATATTTACATGGTCCAGTCTCTTCTATTTATAGTTCTGGCTGTCCCACTGTAGGAATGACTTCCAGAAATAGTCCTCCTACTCACTGTACTGACTCATCCAGTGTCACAGCATAAAGGTGTCGGGCCAGGGGCCCTATTGTGTCTTCAAGGTATCCTGTGGTACCAGACTACATGCATCTGCATAATGTAGAAGAGCCAACCTGCGGAAATATAAGGAGACAGACACCAGTATGTGGAAAATTAGTCACAGAAACATAGAATTTTAAGTGGAGGATTCAGTTCTCTTCAATTCTTGGGTAAGATGGAAGTGTTCTCTTATCAGGAATATGCTTAATAACTCAATATATAATTATAAATGTGCTATACAATGAAATTAGTCTTCACATACTACTACGGGAAATCAAAAGAGATGGAGGCAGCCCAAAAGAGAGTATTTTTTATGCCCAGCTCCAGAAGAGAGTAGTCTAACATCAACAAGTAAACTGTAACAAACAACTTTATGATTGTTCCAGTAACTCATTAAAAGAGATGGGAGTAATGAATAGATTCTTGGATTGTTTGGTAGTTTGATTTTGAAAGAGAAAAAAATCTATATGAACACATGAGAAAAAAAAAGAGTTTAATTTCTTGCTAATTATACTGGCACTGAAAAATAACAAAACTCAATAAGCCACTACAAGACCATGAAAGGAAAATTGGTAAATGAGTACAGTTATTTCAAGGGGCATTTTAAATTAGTCAGCGCTCAAGAAAGTTTTATCAATAACAACAAAAAAACAAACTACTTGAATAAAAGGTGGGCAAAGAACTTGAATAGATGTTTCTCCAAAGAACATGTACACATGACCAATAAATACATGAAAAGATGCTCAGCATCACTAATCACTAGGGAAATACAAATAAAAATGACAGTAAGATACTACTTCACACCTATTAGCATGGCTACTGTCAGAAAAAGGAAGGGAAGGAAAGAAGAAGGGAAGAAGGAAGGAAGGAAGGAAGGAAGGAAGGAAGGAAGGAAGGAAAGAAGGAAGGAAGGAAAACTGACAAGTGTTAGCAGGGATGTGGAGAAATTAGAACCCTTGTGCACTGTTAGGAATGTAAAATGGTGTGGCCTCTATGAAATACAGTATGGTGGTTCTTAAAAAAAATTAAAAATAGAACTACCATATGACCCAGCAACTCTGCTCTGGTAAATACCGCAAAGATTGAAACCAGAGTCTCACAGAGATATTTGTACACCCATATCCATAGCAGTTATTATTCACTGTAGCCAAATGGTGGAAGCAACCCAGATGTCTATCAGCAGATGAATGGATAAACAAAATGCTGTATATACATATAATGGCATATTACTCGTTATTAAAAAGGAAGAGCATTCTGACATATGCGACATGTATAAACCATGATAACATTATGCTAAATGAAATAAGCCAGTCACAAAAAGATACTGTATGGTTGTACTTATGTGAAATACCTAGGACAGTCAAATTCATAGGAACTTAAAGTAGAATAATAGTTACCAAGGACTGGGGGAAGGAGAAAATGGGAAGTTCTTCAATGAATATAGAGTTTTTACTTTTACAAGATGAAAAAGTTTTGGAGACTGATTGTACAACAATGTGAATATACTTAATGCCACTGAACTGTACCCAAAAGTTGTGAAGATAGTGCATTTTATATGTATTTCACCACAACTGAAATTTTTTAAATCTCGAAAACAACAATAACAAAAAAAAAATAACTAGCAGTGCCTTAAATCTTACAGCTCACATTTGAGAGAAAAATAGTTGATGTATTCCCCAATTTAGGATTTGACAATCCTAAAAAAGAATCATGATATTGCCAATACCAAGTTATAAAATTCATAGAAAATATAAGTGATAATTTTTAAAAAGCAAATTTTAATCAATGTAGGGGAATGACCAAATATCTTTTTTCTCACAATAGAAAATACTACTAAATTATTGGCATACAAAAATGTAATAAAAGAATATGTAGCCCAAAATGTAAAAACCAAAAGGCATTATAAAGGTGACCAATTAATGAACTAACATATATATATATTTTTTCCGGATTCTGTGATGCTTATATTTTGTAAGTTTTGTTTTGTTTTTTGGTACTGAAGATTGAACCCAGGGACATTCTACCTCTGAGCTACACCCCCAGCCATTTTTATTTTTTGTTTTTAAAACAGGGTCTCCCTAGGTTGCTGAGAGTCTCACTAAGTTGCTGAGCCTCCCAAGTACTAGGATTACAGGTATGCTTATAAGCATTTTTTAACTTGTCATTTTTATTGTGATTTATTTTCTCATTCTAACTAAATGTTCACTTTTGCATGGAATGTTGTATTCTTTTTTTAAAAAGTGCCCCTAATTTTATGAGTACAAGACCCCCAGAGCCTGGGTATCTCCTCCCTCAGTACAGCAGTGCTCTTGGGAGCACTTGAGCTTTGGTCTGTATCTATTCCTGGTAGAAATTAGGCCAAAGGAACTACATGGCTGTGACACTAGGCCTCTACAGTCATTAATTCATGTGTCATAACCTTGGCCTCAGTTTCTCCACCTTAAAATGGGGGAAAATTCCTTGAAACCTCTGCTTCCCACAGGGAAATCATCATGAAATCAAGAAACCCTAGAAACCCAAAGTCATTAAGAGTAAACCGACTCTTATTGAATAATGCACCTCATTTATCTATACTTTCTCAAGGTTCCTTGTCCCATTGAACTGCCCACCTGTGCTTGGTACTAGAGGTTACCAGGAGATTACAAAGACCACAGGACAGTGGCTGAATATAAGGAAAACATGAAGGGCACAGAGGCCATTTGGTTCCGTTGGACAAGGAGATGCCCAGTTGGGGTCTGTTGGATAGGAAGGACACTTGGGGGCTCTTGAAGGCCTATTAGTCTGAAGAGTAGTCAGAAGAAAATCGAGTTAAGAGTAATTAAGCTGTAATCCTTCTCCTAGATTCCTTTTAGTAGGGAAAAGCAATAGAATACGGACACAATAGACTTGCAGAACTTGAGTGTAATAGAAGACAATGGCCCGCAGCGGATAAAAGTAAGAAGTAGAGTGAAATTCACCCATCCATGACCCTAATAGATTGGCAAGAGGAGATAAGCAAAAAGTTGAATGAGTCCTAGATTTCAGGCTCAGGCAACTGGATTGATTGAAGGAAATGTTATTTACTGAGATAAGGAAGGCTGAGGGAGAAACAGGGCAGAGGGCACAGAGAACATCAAGTTTCTTTTCACACAAGTGAAAGTTGAGAAACTTGTAAGACATCCAGAGAGAGATGCCAAGTAAAGACTTGGTTATATAAGTCTGTTTTCAAATTATAAATTTGGGAGTCATCAGAATAATTTAAATCCACAAGAATAGATTAGATCATTTAGAGACAGGGCCAAAGAGGGAAAGGGAGAGGAGAAGGGAAGAAACTAGGTTGAAAGAACTAGATAGCATGTGAAGAAGCTGATAGAGTAGAAGAGGCCAAAGAGGTAGGAGGAGAGCCAGGAGAGAATATAATCTTGGAATCCAGGAGAAGAAAAAAGAAAAAGAAATTATTCCATTATGCCAAACACTGCTGAGATACAAATCTAAATATCTGTTATCAGATGACCTATGTGAATAAAAGTGTCCAACATGCACTGTATGGGGTCAAAGGGTGTTGTCCAAATGTCAGCAGAGAAGTTGGTCAGGAAGGTTGTTCTTTCCTCAACTGAATAGGAGGTCACAAGGAGTGGACAGGAACCGATGCAGTGCCACTAGAGTGGACAAGAGGCCAGTAAAGTTGTAGCAAAGTCAGGACAGGTATGCACTAAGGTGGCTCTTATTTTCAGTTCAGAGGGCCAAGAAAATTCCTCAGTGATTCAACATCCATCATCAACTGGTCTCAGGTAGAGAAAGTCCACGTAGACCATTGATTAAAGGAGTGAAGATTCCAAGAACTGGGAATTTCCTGTCATGTCAATTCTCACTTTGCTATGGAGGCCAACACCAGTCCTACCTATTGGCTTTTTTTGTCTTCCCCATTCTCCATGGAAAGAGGGGGACTGCAAGAAAGAGCATTATTTCCCCAGCAGTGCTCCACCACATGCCAACTCGTACCAGCTGCTACCGGTTCACATCAGCTCAGAGATCTATTTGTGCACGTGTATTCCCAGCTCTGAGATCAGTGACTTCATTGTTGGTAGCTTGAAATCTACCATGGTGGGAATATTTACACCATGGAAATCAGCAAACACTACTAACTGGGGCTTCCTCCCCCCTCCAAAGATCCCATTGTTAAATATTTCCAGCACACCACTGAATATTACCCTGCAAGATACAGCATATTAAGACAAAAGGAGAAAAAAGTTAAGGTCAAATACATTTAAGAAACATAAATTACCTCTCTTGTAGATTCCCAATGCACATTAGTATATTAAAGACTCCGCGAATCCTTTCTATAAAAAAATCAATTTAGCATTTTTTATCATAGTTTCCCAAACTTACTTGGCTATTGAATCCTTTTTTGTGGAATATTTCTCACTATCATCTGGAATTCATGCTACTTTGGATTTTTCTTTTTTAAATAAAACTAAGTGCTAGCATGGAAGTTGAGAGAGAAATGGGCATAATAGTTCTGCTATTCATTCCCATGGCTATTTTGAGAGGTGTGTAAATGATGAATGTTTGCAGCCATTCCTGTGACTGCTGAAAGACACTTATTATTTATGACTTGAGTTCTGGGTGGTGATTGCTGTCATTAATAATGATGGTTTAGCCTCAAGGCTGGGGAGATGGCAGGTCTGGCGTCTCTCTCACTTAGCCTGACATTCCTGTGATACAGGAGTTGGGGCTGTCAAGCTCAAAGCACTTAGTACCAGCACAGGGAGTGCTCGATTTCAAATTCTTTTCTCATTTGAGAGCAGGCGTTCAGGGGCCCAGGGCAGGGGTCTTGCTCTAACTGTGGAAACCACCGTTGGCTAATAGATTGAATAGGGGAGTTCCTGGGGACCCAGTGGAACAGAACAACTGTGTTCATTAAGAGAGCCAGGAAGCGGCCATGGAGGTCTTGTCCATCCACAACTTGGCAGGACACAAAGTATTTTACCAAAAGGAATCTCACAGCTGGAAGGAGCAGGTGCCGGCAGCGCAGAGCCTGTGCAAAACTGGAGAGAGATTAAGACAGGAAGGAAATTGGATTTTCCCAAGTTCCAAAGAGGAGGGGGGAGGAGGAAAAGGGGGAGGGAGAAAGAGAGGCTGAAATTGATTTAGGACTTGAAATAAATATCCTTAACCAGCAACAGGGTTGTCGTTCTGCATTTTAACAATTTAACAGGCAAAAAGCCTGGGCATTAACTGAACCCATGAATTCAACAGAGGGGGGAGATTATCAGTTGCGGAACAGGAAAAACTAAAGCAAACAGGAAGTTCTCACATCCGTCATTCCCCCAGAAGCAAGACCTGTTGCCAGGAAAATTTCTGCTGCTACCCTGTGTCTTGCCCTTCCAGCATTCCTCCACTCAGGACAGCAGGACAGGCTCCCAGTCCTGGCCCTGGCAATGGCTCCATCCTGCAGCTCTGGAATGAGGGTCAGCAAATGGAAAGTTCTCCCCAGGGCAAAGAACAGCAATTCCAGAAACTGACAAGCATGGAGGCCTTGCTTCTGGAGAAGCAGCAAGTGGGAGGTGGCCACCACACTTCCAGAAAGCTGTGGAGTCTGCCTGGAATCTTCTCAGGTTTAACCTGGGGCCATGTTTCTTCACCCACTAGCTCTAACCCCAACCATTTGGAATTAGTGTTTTACTTGTTTAAATGCAGGATTTTTTTAAATGAGAACTTCATCTAGATATGATAACCCAATAAGCTATATTTTATAAAACAATTCGGATCATGACATCTGAAAACATTTGTGCTTTCCCAGAAAGGGAAAAGAACTGGGGCTCCGGGATTATTCACATCTTAGGGTATGGCCACACCCTGTCCCATACACTTGTGGATTTGTAGTCTGAGAACACAGCCTCACTGAAGACGGAGGCACCCACATTAGCCCCTCCGGATGGAATACCATAGAAGATTCTGGAAGAGAGTTAATGTTCCTGCATTCAAAGATGACAGAAATTACATTGGGAAAAAAAATCCTGTTGTTCCTATTCGATCTTTAAGCAGTGGTTAACATTCTACAGAGTAATTCTCACAAAATAATCCCATGAGTCAGGTGATAGTATTATCCTCATTTTCCAGTTGAAGAAACTGAGGCTCAGAAAGCTTGAGGAGAGCAGGGCCCAGGTCACATAGCTGGTAAGCAGATCTGTGTGACTCTAAATCTCTTGCTCCCTCCCCTACCCCTTGTCATAATCCTCTGGAAGGAGGGACCCCAGCAATGCACTCTGCAAGGTGCCTGACACAGACTTACACAGGCAATGGTCTAATTAAGGATGGAGGAGCATCTCTTTTTCCATCATCCACAATGTTGTCTCTTGGTGCTTATCCCCTGACAGACTACTATCTACTCTGTCCCTTTGTCCTTCTCCAAAATGTATCCTCCTCAACCCTAAAACCTAATCCACAGGCCTGACTGCTAAATTGCTGGGGCAGGTAGAAATATGCAAATAAAACCACAGTACCTATACCCAGCACCCTGTTCCTTCCTTTCCTTCTAACAATCCTGCTCAAAAGCACAGAGCCCCCTTGAGTTAGAAGGCAGATGGAAAATATTAGGGAAAATTCACCAGAGTACCCAGAAAATATTTGTTGAATTGATTTTCTACTGAACACATGGCATCAGATATCTAGATCTCTCAGGCTTTTGGCTGAGATTCATCCCCTGCATCCTGTTGCTCCCTCATCCAAGAACCTTCAATGGTTCCTCAATGACTCTAGGATTAACTCCAAATTTCTCTGCAAAGCATGTCACAATTCCACACTATTCAGACACTATTCATGCAGTGCATGCATGAATATGTGGATGGATGGGATGGCAGATGGATGGATGGGATGGCGGATGGATGGATGGATGGATGGATGGACAGATCTAATATCAGTTTCCTTTTAGAACATTTCCTTTTGTGTACAGAGTGGAGCAGCAGTCTTCTATTTGCATCGGAGAAAAATGAAAGACCTCATCACCTTTTCCTGCACATCCTCTTCCCCACATGCCCTATACCACATGTAGGTCTCTACTGTTCTGTGGCCCATAATCCAACCCATCAGCCTAGAGGGACCAGGAGAAGGGCCATATCCCAAGATGTGAATGATCGTGGAGCAGCGGCTCTAAAAATTCTAGGATTAAAGAGTAATGTTAATACATGAAAAAAGGTTGAACACCATTAGCAATCAGGGAGATGCAAATCAAAACTACACTGAGATTCCATTAACCCCAATCAGAATGGCAATCATCAAGAAGTCAAAAAAAAAACAATAAATGTTGGTGAGGATGTGGGGAAATTGGAACTCTTCTATACTGTTGGTGGGATTGCAAATTAGTTCAGCCACTATGGAGATCAGTGTTGATATTCCTCAGAAAACTGGGAATGGGTCCACCATATGATCCGGTTATACCACACCTGGGTATCTTTCCAAAGGGGCCAAAATCAGAGAACTACAGTAATATATGCATACCACGTTCATAACAGCACAATTCACAATAGCCAAATTATGGAACCAACCTAGGTATCTATCAACAGATGAATGGATTACAAAATTATGGAATATCCACACAATGGAATTCTACTAAGCAATAAGGAAGAAAAATTATGTCATTTGCAAGAAAATGGAAGAACCCGGAGAACATTATGTTAAGTGAGATTAGCCAGTCACAGAAAGTGAAGGGTCATACATTTTCTGTAATATGCAGAAGTTAGGGAGTATAGGGATACCAGAGGGACTCCAGATAATGGAGGAGAAACCTCAGTGGAGCCAGGGAGGTGGTCTAAGGGAAGGGGTGGGGGAAGAGTGAGGTTCATTAATGGAATTACTACCATCGACTATGTGTACATATGTGAAAATACCAATGTCAATCTCAGTACTGTGTATTGGGAAGGAGGGAGATGGGGAGGTGGGGGGCCCACCAAGTGCTGTGTGCTTGTATATCACTGTCAACATGATTTACATTATGATATGAGACTATAATGCACCAGTAAAAGCATATTAAAAATAGAAGAATGAAAAGTTTAAAAAAAAGCAATGTTACTTAAATAAGGGCACTTCCTTATCAGACCTCCATTTCCTGGTTCGTGAAATTGAGGCCTTCAGGTTTGAAGCAGAGATGGGAGCTCAAAGGCTCTCCCTCTTGTTTGGGAATAAGCAATATTCCTCAATTTCTTAGATACTTGCCATCTAGAAAGTGCATCTGCCAAAAGGGATTTGGAAAATTCCCTAAAATATTAGTAAATGCAGTGTCCTCAAGTGTAACCAATGGATCATGACCCCTACTCAAAGCTAAATGAAGACTGGGAAAGTCCAAAGCAGGAGGCTGCTGAGAGGGGCCCAGGTTGTACAGACAGATAGTCAAAGTCAACTCACCCCTGATACCTACTGCTACTCCTACAGCTGGGGCCACACAGGGGGCGATCTGAGCAAGCTGAGAGAGACAGTCCTCCATGCCTCCCTGCACGTGCCCTAACCCTGAAATCTCCAGGCCACAGACACGCTCTCTTCCGTGGGCAAATTAACCTCACATCTCTTATCATTCTTAATCTTTTAGTCATTCTAATGAAGAGCACTGGGAACAATCTACTACTCCTCAGTGAGTAGGAATTGGGTTTTACTTATTATGAATCATGAACAAGGCTCTATTTGTTATTACTTTTTGTGAGCACACATTCCTTCCCTGATGGTTGTTGCTTAATGGGCCAGAGTGAAGGAATAAGTGAATCTATAGATTCTTCCTTGCTTGATCCTCAAAATTCCCTTTCATCTACTCTCTACCCTATGCTGCTTCGATCTGTGAAATAGAAGTGACCTCTACATGATCTCTCAACCATCCCAAGCTCTAAGGTCATCTGTCAGCTGGCCTGGCCCAGGGCTTTCCTAGTGGACACACGAGCCTTAACCTAAAACAGAATATCACATTGTGGCCCCAAGGATGGATCAAAGGGCCCGTATTACATCTAGAGCTTGCTTCTGATTCTGCGTGGTCTCTATTTTCCTACTATAAAGGAAGAACCATCCTATCCACAATATCAGTGGAAATTAAAATCCCCTGGGAGGAAAAAACCTACTAGGAAATGAGAGAACATTACAAAGAAAGGCATACAGAAGAGCTGATTAAATGGAAAAATATTGTGTTTGTGTAAAGATGCCAGTTGCCCCAGATTTATCTATAAATTTAATGTAATCATAATTTTCAGGAAAATTGACAAGATGACTCTAAAACTGATATGGAAGAAAAAACGCATAGGAAATTAAATACTGGGTAAATGAAAACAACAAACTAACAAGGAAGTTTGCACAGCCAGATAAAATAATTATAACATTCTAATAATTGGGGGGGGTACTAGAGATTGAACCCAGGAACATTCTACCTCTCAGCTACACCCCCAGCCCTTTTCATTTTTTACTTTGAAACAGGGTCTCACTAAGTTGTTGAGAGTCTAGCAAGTTGCTGAGGCTGGCCTTGAACCTGCAATCCTCCTGTCTTAGCCTCCCAAGTACTGGGATTACAGGTGTGGATCACCGTGCCTGGCCATTCTAATAATTTTAAAAATATGATATTGGCTCAGGGATAAATTAGTAGATCAATGCAACAGAACTGAAAAGAATCAAGTAATGTGCAGTAGGTAGAATAATGACCTCCCCAAGAAGACTCCCTGGAACCCACGCTGTTACATTACGTTAGTTTGCTAAGGGATGCCGTAACAAAATGCCACAGGCTGGGTGGCTTAAACAACATAAATATATTATATCACAGCTCTGGAGGCTCTAAGTCCAAGATCAAGGTGCCAGAGGGTTGATTTTCTCTGAGGCCTCTCGTGGCTTGCAGATGCCCCCCACCATTGCTACCTCTTCACATGGTCTTTCCCCTGAGTGCATATATCCCTGGTATCTCTTTATGTGTCCAAATTTCCTATTCTTATAAGGACACCAGTCAGATTGGATGAGGCCCCACCCATATGACACCATCCAACTTCAATTATCTCTTTCAAAGTCCTATCCCCCAATATACTTTCTGAAATACTAGGGGTTATGGCTTCAACATATGAATGGACAGGTGGCCGGGATAAATGAAGGTCACAGATGGAATTAATCAGATGACCTTGACTGAGATGGGGAGATTATCCAGGTACAACCAATGCAATCACAAGGGTTCTTATAAGTAAAAAAATTGTGGAGAGGCAGGGTACAAGGGTTCTTATAAGTGAAAAGAAGGTGGGGTGGGGGAGCCATGAGAGTCAGCTTTGGAGTGATTCAGCATGAGAAAGACTTGACTGGCATGCTGCTGCTGGCTTTCAGATCAAATGGGACCATGAGCCAAGGGAGGTGGACAGCTGGAAAATGCAGAGTGGATCCTCCGGTGCGGCTCCCAGAAGGAATGCAGCGCTTCAGTTTTAGCCAGACTCTGACTTCCAGAACTGTAAGATAATAAATGTGTGTTCTTTAAAGTCACTAAGCTTGAGCAATTTATTACAACAGAAACTAATACCTCATGTATATGAGGGAATTGAGAAATGACAAAAGTAGCATTTTAAATAACCAGAAAAGGACATACTCCTCAGAAAAAGAGACTTAGACAATTAGCTAGTCATCCGGTTAAAAAAAAATAAACAAAATCAGATTACTGTGCCATGCCATTCACAAAATAAATAAATAAAGTCCAGATGGATTTAAAAACCTTAACAATATACATAAGAAAGTATTGGAAGCAAGCCGGGCGTGGTGGCCCACGCTTGTAATCCCAGTACTTTGGGAGGCGGAGACCGGAGGATCCGGGTTCACCGTCAACCTCAGCTCTCTCTCTCTCTCTCTCTCTGTCTGTCTGTCTCTCTCTCTCTCTCTACTTAGTGAGATCCTCCACAACTTCGTGAGACCCGGTTTCAAAATGAAGTATATAAAAAATAGGGCCGGGGGTGTAGCGCGGAGGTAGAACGCCCCTGGGTTCAATCCCCGGTACCACAAAAAAAAAGAAAGTATTGGAAGCAAATGTGAGAGAATGTGTTTATGAATGGAATAGGGAAGGAGAAAGACATATCCAAAAATTAATAAACTTTACAATATTAAAATATAAAACAATTTGTATCCAAAAGACACCACAAACAAAATCAAAAGACAAGCAAGAAGTGAGAGAAATACCTATGTTCTTTGAAATTTTTCATTTTATTTTTCTTCTTAACGGTGAGTATGAATTACTCCACTAATTAAAAACAAAAAAGGACAATAGGCGGAAAGAATCTTTTCTGCCATCCTCTTTTCTCCCCAGGAATGGGATTAGAATTCAGGGGAAACCTCTCTGAAATCAAAACACTGTGAGAACCCAAGGCTGTGTTTTATTATAGAACAAATTATGACTTCTTGGGGTATTTTCTCACTCTGTCTTTCCCACATCCTCTAGCAGCTCTTCCTTGCAGACACCTGCAGGGTAAGCTAAGCTCAGCCAGTGTCCATCGGAAAGCACTGCTGAACGGCTAACCGATTTAGGGTCTGCAGAACATGCGGTGCAATCGGTTGATTATCTCTCCTCTTCCCATGTCCTCCTGGACACACTGGTGCACACTACATTTCCCATCCTCCCTTGGCAATTAGTTGGGTCCATGTGCCTGAGTTCTAAGCATGGAATGTGGGCACAGGTGCCACCTCCAAGCCTAGCATAAGAAAACATCTCCTACTCCAGGGTCTGTCTTCTTTTGCTGGTTTGACACACATGAGTATGCAAACTTGGAAGTCACGTGATGAAGTTGCAGAGCCAAAAAACAGAAAGAACTTGGATCCCTGAATCATTGCTGAGAAGACAGTCACCTGGTGATCAGAAACACCCACATCACACTTTATGAGAACTAGAAAATAATTATATTCTACTTGAGCTCATAGCCATTTTTGAACTTGTGTTTGCTTCCGATGTGAGTATTACATCAACTAACTCAGAATTCAACCTGACTTCTTTTGGCAAGTTTCTCAGTCGGACGCCTCCTCAACAGCCCAGCTGAGCCAATTGTTGAGCTAGTGACCTCGGCTGCAAACATATCCTTCAGTTCTTAACTTTAGGAGGCCCCCGGGCTGGGACTCTGTAAACTGCTTTTCAGCTTTGCCCACTGGTTCCCGTTTGGCTTTACCAATAGGGAGCACCAAAAGATTGCAAGGCTGAAAGAAGGAAGAAGGTGCCTGCTTCCTGTCCCAGTGTCCTGCTTCCTGTTCCGGCACAGTCACCTGGCAGCCCTTTGTTTTTACCCCGCAAGGCACTTCATTCCAGTAGCAGTCATGTTTTTTTCCACCACCCACAGTACCACCCTGTTGATCTCCCTCCAGGAGACCAGCACCAGCGGGCGGGCATACCTTCCTCAGAGGTCCAAGTCTCAGCCGCTTAAGTTCTTAAGCTTTAATAATTCTAACCTTTCTTTTGTCCACCCAGCCCTATGGGAAGGCCTGTAATTGCTACTCTGTGCTGCCTTAGAGTTTCTTTTTCACATCCAGTCCCTGGTTAACAACTCTTTTATTATTTATTTATTTATTTATTTATTTATTATTTATTGTACTGGGGATTGAATGCAGGAGCATTCTACCTCTGAGTTACACTCCCAGTCCATTTTATTTTTTATATTGAGAGAGGGTCTCACTTAAGTTGCTGAGGCGGGCTCGAATCTATGACCCTACTGTCTCAGCCTCCCAAGTACTGGGATTACAGGCATGTGCCACCAGACCCTGCTGTTAACAACTCTTAAGGTTAAATTATCTGTTAGTAACCAGAGGGGTTATTTTGTCTCATGGGTAGACCCTGATTGATCCACTAGCAGGCCCCTGAGCTGCCTGGGTCCTTCAGTCCTCTCAATGGTACCAGTAATGCACGATGAGTCAGAGACAGCCTTTGTCTTGCTGCACCCAGCACCCTTGCTTTCCCTTTTGCCACATCAGGACAAGAAGCAAACCAGAAAGCATGTCTTTGCCTCCTGCCGTCTATTCTGCAGGCTTCACTTAGGGCTGTTGACTGGAGATACGAGGACCCAGCCATGTGTTTTGTCCCTGTGTCCACAAAAGCATCATTTGGACAGCCACATATTGAAGGACTACCTCCATTCCGAGGAAGAGCAGGGTAGCCACAGAAACAAATTCCCTACTGCTGCTCTTTGACACCCTGCTTCCAAATGGACACCCTACTTACCCCCTCTCTCTGATCTAGATTCTATACCAGAGTGGGGGGCACATGGCCTGGAAAGAGGGGCTGCTGTGAGACTGGGAACTCCTTAAGGACCGGGTTTCTTTCATTTGTGTATCCCCCATCAGAAGTGCACAACTCTGAGAACTCTGAGGGCACAAGTATGGATTTGCCTCTGAGTAGCTCTTTAGAGAATACATATTTGCACCCATTATCATTGCCTTACCCATATTTGCACCCATATCGTAGACATTCAGTAAGTCAGTCTATGGTCTGATTTGGAATGGAATTGGAGTGCAAGAAAGATAAAAGCTAAAAAGTTGCTTCTTTTGAGATGCCTTCCACTGTCCCCTGAGGGGAACTGATTTCTATTCCAAGCTCTGTGCTTCTGAGGCTCTTGGTGCTTCCATTGAAGCCCTCCCCATAAAGAGATGCAATTTATCTATATCCCTGTCTGCCTTCCCAATATACCAAGAACTCCCCAAACAGAAAGATATGATGGTTTTTTGTTTTGTTTTGTTTTGTTTTTCTGTTTCTCCAGGCCTGGTACTTCATAGGCCTTAAAGGACAAGTAAATAAATAATTGAACAAACGAGCCTACCGAAACCACCTTTCCCCCAAAAGGAATTACAGCTATAAGAATGTGGACTTTTAGAGGCAAATAAATGAATAGGAAGCATGGTATCTTAGTGTTAGTGTTGTAAAGAAATCTAAAAGGGTCTCCGAATTCCAGATTTGAATCTTCAATTTAAATACTCCCTGCAATTGGAAGTTTACTGCCTTGGTAAAACAGTTATTTCCACTGTTTGATAGCTTTTATTGTTAAAATGTTCCTCCTGCTAATAACCTCTCTGTGGGCTCCCTCTGTACCCTCTGGGAAAGATGTCACTAAAATACTCCTAATGCATACCAGAGATTCTAGAAGGTATCACAGTCCTCCTGGACCATTTCAGATCCATTACTTCTAATAAATACTGTTCACTTCACAAAGTTCATTTTGCCTCTAGCTAGGATTCTCAGACATTCTCAGATATCTATCCTAGTCCATTCAGAAGAATATTCACAGAAAAGAAATCTAGCCCGTTTCTCTACTCTTGATCCTGGTGCTGAAACGTCCTAGTTCTCGGTTCTAACTTAAATTCTTTTTTTTTCTCTGTCTCTGTCTCTTCTTTCAATGAAGAAAGAGAACTTTTGGCCCCTGTCCACTCTATAAAGAGGAACCAAATCCTTCCTTTCCCTCCTCCCCCAGCACATGCCCCTGGCAACCAGACCTTCTCTTTTATGAGATAATTCATGGGTTCTGAGCAACCAAAGCCCTCTCTAAGCACCCTCCACTGCCATGTGTGGGTGAGTCTGAAACATCCCAGTGACCAGTGGAGCTAGGAAGCCGTGATGCTGTGCACTGTGCCAGCATGACCCAGGACACATCATGAGTCTCTTGTGCCCAGGACAGCCACATGTGGGAACGCCACCGATGGAAGGACGTGAGAACCAGCAGGTCCCTCCTGGCAGACCTATTGTGGACTCCAACCCTCCCACGCTGGCCAGCCCCAAGCAGCACTGGCCCCCATGCCGTGAGCTTAATTGCTTTGCAAGAGGACAGTTTGTAGCTGGACTTCTTCTTTGTTCTCAGCGAAAGCTGGGAGTGGGCAACAGAACAAAGCGGGTTTCTGCACAACACGGGCAAGGGAGAACCCATGCTGTGAATCTGGGTCTGGGCCCACGTGTGGAGGGGACTGGGGACATGGAAACTTGGGAGGCATGAGGATGGGGGCAGAGGGAGCTAAATCCCCATCAGTGCCCAAGCAGCCCCATTAGACCCAGTCATGTCTCAACTGATTTAAGGAAACTCAGAGGGTGGAAAAAAAATTCCTCAAGGGCTCTGTCTCCTCTGATCTTGGAGGCCCATTTTCTAAAACAGGTTTCCTTTTCTATTTTTGGAAAATGCGCTGCATTGGAGAGGATGCGAAACTTGCTCACCTGATCTGGGGCTTTAACTGTCAATATTAGAATGATCTTATTCATGTCTAGCCTAAACCCCTCAAGGTACTTCATGACTATCAGGCAGCCTTTGGTGTGACAGAACAGGTGTCATGACCCCAAGTCCCCCTCCTTACCTGTCTGAGAAGAGACTCCTTTGGCATGTTGAGGCACCAATATTAGCAAGGAAGAGAGCTGTGTATGTGATCAGGGCTCCAGGCTGAGAAACCTGGACTACAGAGTACTCTGGGGCTCCCCTGACTCACAGTGGCTAAAGGAGGTAGGGTGAGAGTCAGGGAGAGGGTCCAACAGTGGGTGAGAGGAGACAAAGGAGAGGAGAGCAAGGAGGGGCTCCTAGGTACCCATCCAGCACCGGCAGTCGGGTGGGCTGAAAAACATCTCCACTGGGGAACTAGTCTTTGCCATGAACTTCTTCCTGTGCTCTAGGCCACAGGTTTGTGGTTATGTAGTATTCTTTTCCTCCTTTAATGACCTCTTTTTTTTTTTTTTTTTGCGGCACCGGGTATTGAACCCAGGGGCGTTCTACCTCCGCGCTACACCCCCGGACCTATTTTTTATACTTTATTTTGAAACCGGGTCTCATGAAGTTGCGGAGGGCCTCACTAAGTAGAGAGAGAGAGAGACAGGGAGAGAGAAAGAGAGAGCTGGGGCTGGCCGCGAACCCGGATCCTCCGGTCTCCGCCTCCCAAAGTACTGGGATTACAAGCGTGCACCACCATGCCCGGCAATGACCTCTTTTTTTCTTCAAAGCATAATGTGTATTTCTGTGGGTCCCCCTTCCTATTTGTCAGGGTGACTTCAAATCATCCTTTGGCCTTCTTGCTTCCAGAAAGCCTCTCTCTCCTTTCACTTTCCTCCCAGAGGTTTTAGAAAAAAAGAAGAAAGGAAACTGATGAACTGAATGTCTAACTTGACCTAGGAAATGAGAGAAGTGCCTTACAAAAATGTTTTCATGTCATCCTCTCCGCCATGCTCAAAGACAAATGTCATTTTATCACCCATGGATGATAAACACTTCTCAGATGAGGATGCTGAGGCTGAGGAAATAAAAATGAGTTGGCCTGGGCCACAGAGCTGGTAGTTTTTTTTTTAACTTTTTATGTTCATTTATTGGTGCATTGTAATTATACATTTTGATACATGTCAGGGTATGAACATCATACATGCACACATTGCACATTTAGCCCTCTCTTCATGATGTACATACACAAACCTATAAGACTCAATCACTATCCAGAGCATGAAAGGGAGGGAAGTGGGAGGGAATAGGGTGGGATTGAAGGGAGGGCTGGTAGTTTTTAGATTAAGCCCCAGATCTGTCAGGAAACAAAGATGGGGCCTCCATTAGTTCTGAGTCCCATCTCTCAGCCCCAACCCACTCCCTGTCCTCCATATTCCTTTAGCTCTGCACTAATCCAAAAACCCCACTTAGATTTGAGCATAAAGAGAAAACAATTTCATATAGAGTTGAGAGAACCCCTAGCTCTGGGGTCAGATTTATGCATGAGACTATGAAAGAAGATGAGATAGCTGAATGGAAACCTTAGCCATAGCCAACAAGGCTTAAAGATGAGGAAGGAGCCCCAACCATCTGACAGTAGATCTTCTCTGGAGGCCACAGTGTGTAGTGCTCATGACCCAATAGAGGTCACTGTAATTACCATAGTGGTGTCAGAGAGATGCGTTTTTCCAATGAGACAGATTCCCAAATCCCTGTGTTCCTTTTTAATGCATAATTGCGAGTCCTGGAGGGATATGTGAAAATATGAGATGCTGAAGAGACAACACCCAGGCCATAGACTCACAGACTATCAAGGCTCAACGGGATCTTAGAGATCATCCAGACAAACTGCATTTCATCCCTGGGAATTAGTAACTCAGAAAGGAAAATTCTCCCCGAAATTGGACTCTAGCAAAAGGCGACTTCAATCCCAGGAGTCCCAGATCAGCTCTGGGGTGCTGTGGCTAACACAGGAAACCATGACAAAACCCAGGCACTCATTCATCTGGAAAAAGAAGTCCCTGCCTCCCCCACATGCTGCCGGGCAGTCCCAGTGCAGTGCCATGTCTTGCACAGGATCCGGCTAGATCTGCGCCCTTCCAGATCTCCAGCATCATCAATGCCCAGCCTAAGCTCCTGTTCTTCTCAATCATTGCTCTATTGTCTGAGTCAAAGGAGCCCTAAGAGGACTACGTGTTCTTTACTCAAGGTACAGAACTCCAAGGTGTGAAGGGCTCAGAATGACAAGATGGTGAGTTCCAGGATAGACTTAGGGCTCATGGAGTACGATGAGCAAGGTCAAGATTTCTCCAGAGCTTTAGGCAAATGAAAGAGGGGAATCTATCAAACTGCAGAGAGTCCATCTCCAGCCAGAACTTTGTGACCCTAATTCATAGGACTCAGTGAATTAGGATCACAAAATGAACCCCTTTTCAAGACTCAGGAATCCCTTGACAAACTCTGGCTTCAGTTTTTGTTGTTGTTGTTGCTGTTTTTAATTTCAAGAAGAAAATAAATTAGAAGCTTAGATGCTCAGATGAAAAGAGGATTTTTCCCTCTTTTTTTTTCTTTCTTTCTTTCTTTTTTTTTTTTTTTTTTGTACTGGGGATTGAACCCAAGATCACTCTACCTCCAAGCTAAACCCCAGCACTTTTTAAATTTTTTTTATTTTGAAATAGGATCTTGCTAAGTTTCTGAGGGTCTAAGTTTCTGAGACTGGCCTCGAACCTGCAATCATCCTCTCTCAGCCTTCCAAGCACTACAATTACAGGCATGCGCCACCATGCCCAGCCTGAGAAGAGGATTCTTTTAATTCTTGGGGAGGGTCTAGGCCACTTCACCAGTCCACCATTTGTTTGCCTGCTTGTCTGCCACCCATCATCTTCCATGTCAGGTTATAAAACAACTGGTCAACCCACAGTTGCCCTAAACATGCCTGAGTATTATCTTACCATGGAGGAGGTTATCTGACACAAGATCTTGCTGCATAGCTCAGTAAAATGTTCTGACAGTCACAAAAAGGTAAATAAAGACCGAAGCTCCTGCCAGTCGGGCCAGCAGCAACATAGCCCTTTGCCTGGCAGCTCTAGGACAGTTCTCAGATGTAAACACTTCTCCTCTTCCTTCTGTTTTCCCCCTTTCTCTCTTTGTTTTCTTAAATCAGGATTAAGAGATTTCATTTTCATTGTTCCATAGATGGAAAGGGAGGTCTTTTGAGTCAATGCCAAGCACTATGTGTTCCTTACAATTTGGAAATCACTTGAGACACTCTGTCCCCTCCTTCTCCCACCATCCCACACTGTACCCCCTGCCCTTGGAGTTCTACTGGAGTCCTGTCACAGCTGCTGCAGAAACTGTGAGTCTTTTTCCAATCCACCCTGACCAGCTGGGAGGCAGAGGCCAGTAGAACTATTGTCTTCCTATTTGAGAATGTGGTGTGTTCATAAGGTGCCTGAGGATTACAGGGGAGGTAGGGATTTCCCAACAGCCCCTCTAGAAGTCCTGATGTCTGGACACCCCCTTTGAGACAGGGTCAAGATCCTAACTTACTACGTGGGGCTGAGAACTATTGTAGGCACTGTGAAGTTTCTCTTGTCTCCTGAACTGGCTGGCTCCCACTAAGCTTCTGGAGGAAGCAAAGGTGTATGTCAAGGGCAGAGCAAGGAAAAGAGAGCAGAGTCTTACCAACATCTGGTTATCCCCGCCCCAGATCTCTGCTTAGATCTGTACCCTGGGAGGCTGGCCCCTGGAAACTACTTCTCCCCTTGCCTTCTGGAACCCAGATGGATTCTGCCAATAGGACACTCCAGCAGGTGACTGGAGAATGGAAGGAGGAGGAGGCCCCTTCTTGTTGTACTGAATTTCTACAAGTAGCCATGTTCTTCCACAACACCGGCTTCCCGCAGACAGCCCATCCTCTAGAATCCCAGCTCTCACCAGGCCCAGGTAACAGTCTTTTCTACTTGCCTTTGCATCCCAGGGATGGCAAAGCGTCCTGCTGTTGCTGGTCTCTGGTGCCTCACTCCCTGTGTTCCTTAACATCGTCCTCAAACTTCTGAGAGCAGCTTCTTTATCAGTCCTTTTGCTTAAACCATCTGGGATGAATGTGGTTTCCTACTACATTTATGCCTGGTGCACCCAGCATGTTCAGTGCAAGCATGGAGGAGGTTAAAAAAAATGTTGGGGAGGGGGATGTTTTCCCCCTAGAGGTCACACCATGATCAAGAGAAAATAGAAAATATAGCTGGGCTTATCCTTCCATCCCAAATGGCTGCTGGTGACAATGCTAGAACAGTAGTAGTGCCCAAAGTGTGACCCTTAAACCAGCAGCATCAGCCTCACCTGGGAGCTTGTTAGAAATCCAAGTTCAAGCTGGGCATGGTGATGCACGCTTGTAATCCCAGTACTTTGGGAGGTGGAGACCGGAGGATCCAGGTTCGTGGCCAGCCTCAGCTCGCTCTCTCTCTCTCTCTCTCTCTTTTTCTCTCTCTTTCCCTCTCTCTACTTAGTGAGGCCCTCCGCAACTTCGTGAGACCCGGTTTCAAGATAAAGTATAAAAAATAGGGCTGGGGGTGTAGCGCGGAGGTAGAACACCCCTGAGAACTTTAGTAGCCTTGGCTCCAATGGAAAACATCTGTCTCTGCTTTCCCCCTGTCTTCTCCTATCCCAAAGGGAAGAGGTAAGGGAACAAGGTGATCTGATTTTCCAAAAATCACCAAAACTGAGTTCCTGCCTCCCTTTGACATCCAAAGATGACGGTGCAGATGGAATTTGCCTCCTGGGTGGTGGCTTAGGCTAAAGAGGTCACTGTGAAAGGACAACTGTGTTAGTCAGCCTTTCATCACTGTGACCAAAATACCTAACAAGAACAACTTAGAGGAGGGAAGTTTCTTTTCGCTCATGGTTTCAGAGGATTCAGTCTATAGTTGGCTGGCTTTAAGGTAGAAACATCATGGCAGAAGGGCGTGCTGGGGGAAAGCTGCTCAGCTCATGGCAGCAGAGAAGCAGAGAGAGAGGAAGGGGCCAAGGAGAAGATAAACCCTTCCAGGGTATGGTCTCTCAACTAGGCCTCATCTCCCAGTAGACAATCCTGCTATCAATGGACTAATCCACGAATGAGATCAGAGCCCTCATGATCCAATCCTTGCCTAAAAGCCGCACCTTTGAACCTTGCTGCATTGGGGACCATGGTGTCAGCACATGAGCTTTTGGGGGACATTCCAGATACAAACCATAACAACGGCCCTTTGCCATACCACACCAAGGGGACAGATGCTTTCAATGAAGTCAGTAATTGGTGTGTGCCATGCCTGCTACTCTCTCAGATTCTTTGCACATAAACACATAAGATGGGACTAGGCTCTTTGTCCTCAAATGCATGAATCAACAGCACCTTGGCTGTGGATACTGCCTAACACTGTCTTCCAGCTGTGTCAAAATGTGTCATGTAGACTGAAATGCTGTGATTTCAGCGGTTAGGAAAGTTTTCTGTGCTCTCTCTGCTCACATGTAATCCATTCTCACCCTTCTTATGCCAGCTGCTTGGGAACCAGTTCACACTTGTAATGGAAACCCTTGGACTCTGGGGGGAGAAGAGGATACTTCAGTTTAAGTCCAACTACCCATTGTAGCAGCTAAATGTCCACAACCAGCTACTTCATTTAGCATCTATTCCCTTCAATTGTAAAATGAGGGTAATAATATTTCTTGGGGTGAGGCAAGGATCCATTGAGATGACAAATGTAGAATGCCTTAGCACATGGGGTGGCAAATCCTTGGTTTCAATAAAAACTGTCCCTTTCTTTCCACTCCTTCTCCTTGAAGACCATGCCCCTCTATTCTCTATGATAAAATAGTGAAAAACAGTAGACAGGGCAGAACCTGGAGTCAGACTGCCTGTGCTAGTCCTCACACTGGCATTTGCTATCTGCATGTCTTTGGACAATTTACTTAACCTTTATGCATCTCAATTTTCTCATTTATAGAATGGGGATGATCACAGTATCTACCTCATTGGAGGGCTGTCATGTTTAAATCTTATAAACCTTGCTTATCTCGTTAGCATGCTGTTGATGCCAGCAACTATTCATTATTAATAATTATTCATTATTAAAATGAACATGATTAACTCTTCACTATTAATTCATCATTAATATTATTATTACTATCTATTCCAAGCAAAACGTGAGACATAATGTCTATCAAGAATGAGTCAAATAACAGTGAAAATGGGACAGAATTTTTGAAATTGGAACCACACTAATGTGCTTCTTTCTAGCTTGCTCATCTCAGTGTTTGAAAAAACAATTGCTATGCATCTTGGGTGAGAGTATAGAAGATAGGGGCAAGAAGACCAGCAAAGAATCTGTGAAGCGCCTGCATGGAACTGGAAGACATTGCGCTAAGTGAAATAAGGCAAGCGCGGAAAGACAGATACAGCATGATCTCACTCATATGTGGAATCTAAAAAAGCCAATCTCATCTCTGGTGCAAGGTAGAAAGGTAGTTACATAGGCTGAGAGGTGTTGGGGGTGAGGTTGATCAAAAGGCACAGAGTTTCAGAGGAGTAAGCTCTAGTGAGCTCCTGCTCTGTGTGGTAATCACAGTTCATGTATTAGTCCATTTTGTGTTACCATAATGAAATACCTGGGCTGGGTATTTATAAAGAAAAGAGGTTTATTTGGCTAATGGTTTCAGTGGTCCAAGCAGTATGAACTCACACACACTGTACCTCATTGTGGATGGTATCCAATGGCAAGAGCCAGGGGGAGAGCACATGGTGAGACAGGAAGCCAGAGAGGGGATGGGCCAGTACCAACCTCCCAATAGGCCTCCCAATAGACCCTGCCTCTTAAAGGTCACCATTTCTTAACATCACCACACTGGGGACTAAGTCTCCAATACTCTTAGAGGACAAACCACAGTCAGACCAGAAGCTTTTGGGAGACATTCCAGATCCATGTTAATAATAATGTACCATAAATTTCAAAGATGCAAAAGGAATATAGCTTTTTAATGTTCTTAGCTTGATTCATTCTTTCTAAAAGGTATATAAAAATCAAAATATCACACTGTGTCCCATAAAGGCACACAATTATTTGTCAATTAAAATAAACAGAAAAAATAATAAAAATAATCTGGAAGTAAAAACAGCCTGGGTTCAACTGGGGGTAAGAGAAATGGTGAAGCCAAATCAGGTCCAAGAACTGGGTCTTTGAAAGGTCCTTGCATCAAGTATTTCTCATCAGTGGGTTTTACCACTGTGCAGAAAAGACTCCGTCTGTTTTCCATCCCGGGTCTCTGCAGAGTCATTGTTAGTACCACCTACTTTGCTCACACCCTTCACTGCCCTGAAAAGCCTTTCCTTCTTTATTCCCCTTCCAAGCCCAGCTCCATTTCCACTTCCTCTGAGATACTCCCCCATGGATCTGTCCCTCTCCTACATCCTCCTACATAGACCCCCTTGTGGCTGGTGGTCAACTCCATGTCACTTAGCACAAGTGCGTATTCATTCCTAGCCAGTGTGCTGTGGCTTCACACATGCAACTCTCCTTCCCAAGCCAATCACAGGCTCCTTTCTGGGGGCCATGACCACATCTTCCGTTGCTTCTGGGTCTGAAAGAAATTAAACTGAGCTCCAAAAGAAACATAAGGATACATACAAAAAGCTTTGAGTCGCAATTAGATCCTTTGCGCTAGGTCTTTCCATCAAGATCTCAGTGTCCCTAGCTACTGGTTATGTCCTTATTCTCAGATGCCTTGCCCAAGTGAAAATGGGAAAGGAAAATGCACATCGTGTTCTTTTTCTATTAGAGGAACTTCCTTCTGGCATCTCAGCCTGAACTCTATCCCCACCCTTTAAAAACCTGCGCCTCCCCACTCCCTAGGGTAGCTCCAGCACTTGGCGGTTCCATTGGACAGAGGTATGAATTAAGAAGACTTTCTCTTCAGTGCCCCTCCCTTAGCCACAAATCAACAGGGGGATGTTGGGTGGCAGTCCGATTGAAATGTAGGTCACAATTAATTAATAAATATATATATTAATAATAATTGATATGAGATTCAGAACTTTAAACTTAAAAAATTAAGTATAGAGACAGAATAGTGAGAGATCATTTAAGTCAGGTGAAGGAGCAATACTAAACAATAATAAATAATTGCTCTTAAGAAAGCTAATGCAACTGGGATGCATCAGTAAATACTTAATTTTCAATATATGGGACTTGATATTTCCATTCTACTAATGGACAGACCAGAACTAGAACACCCAGGATTTTTTTTGTGTGTGTGTGTGTGGTACTGGGGATTGAACCCAGGGGCATTGTACCTCTGAGCTACACCCCCAGCCCTATTTTTTATTCATTTTTTAACGTGCTTTTATTGGTGCATTGGAGTCTTACATCACAACGAATATCTATTTGATGTTAATATACATGCACACAGCTCTTAGTGTCCCCCCTGCCTCCCCCCACCCGTATGAAGTACCAAGAATGATGTTGGTATATTTTCACATGTACATATTGTTTATGATAGTAATTCCACTAATTCGCTTCTTTCTTGCCCTCCCCCTTCCCTTGTACCACTTCCCTTGTTCCGCTGAGGGTTCTCCATTATCAACCAGAGTCCCTTATGTGTCCCTACTACTCCTTAGGTTGCGCATATTAATGAAAACATATGTCCCTTCTTTTTTTGTGATTGGCTAATCTCACTTAA
>PVJS01029641.1:0-24637 GCA_004027185.1 Glis glis
TACACACACACACACACACACACACACACACACACACACACACAGCACCAGTGTGCCCAAGCCACTTCCCAGTTACTTTGTTTCAGGCAAGTCACTTAGATACTTTGACTCTAAATCTGAAAATTGACTAGAGAGAAGCAAATAAGATAAATGACCAGAAGGAAATTATAAAGCACAAAACTAAAATCAATCCAGCAAATGCCCAAAGTACGTAAACTGCTATACTTCTAGTTCAATCTCTAGGTTTTACTTTAAAGGCCTGGTGACCTTTTTTATATAGCAGTGTATCTTCTTCATACAGCATCCTAATGAGGTTATTTATCCTGCATATCCAATGAGACTGTCCTTTAAGTAACACATCCTCTGCTCTAAGAGACCACTTTAGCCATTAAAAGATTTACAGCTTTAGATAAGACAGTAGGATTTTTTATTGCTGGGAACTGAAGTTTGCTGTCTCAAGCTAGAGAGAGAGAGTTGTGGTACTGGCATTGAACCTCCCTCCCACATACTAGACAAGTTCTCTACCACTGAGTTGCACCGCCAGCCCTAACTTCAGAGTTTTTTGAATACCACTATTTAAGATGGATTACTTATCAGGTACACTAGAATTCTTGCAAATAATTTATACCAATTAACTATATTAAGCACTTAATAATAAACAAAACCTGGTTTACCTTTCATAAAAATATGGAAGTAGATGATACATGGGGGATAGAGAGTAAATGCACATGTTGTATTTGTGCATTCATCAGCTATCTTGAAACAGAGTCAAACTGCCTCTTATTTTCTCTGTTCTGCATGAAAGAGAAGTGTTAATGAGTACAGAAATGTCTCAAAGTCAGGCAGCAAAAAGGAGAGGGAAGTATCAAAGAAGCAAGATAGTTCTTATCAAGATTATTTGCTCCCTGAAAATTTGAGAGCTGACATTAATCATAAAAGGCAGGCTTTGAAAAGACCAGTTTTGTTTTGCTTTGTCTTTCCCACACATCTTTATATCACTGCTCAGGACTGTGAAGACTGAGTCTTCCCTCACTCCCTTTTATATGAAGGGACAAATGACCACAGGGGTAGGTGTCTACCTGGCGCCCTCTTGGAGCAGGCAATAATTCCCACCTTGAAAGAGATTCAGTTCTAGGGAATCTTTTTTTTTTTTTGGGGGGGGGGGCTACTGGGGATTGAACCCAGGGATGCTCTACCTTTGAGCTATATCCCCAGCCCTTTTTTAAAATTTTTTAAACAGGGTCTCACTAAGTTACTGAGGGTCTTGCTAAGTTGTTGAGGCTGACCTCAAACCTGTGATCCTCTTGCTTCATCCTCCCAAGTCAGTTCTAGGGAATCTGTACTTCCATGGGGACAAGGCAAAGGTACAGGCCGTTTCCTGCAAACTCTGTGCTTTCTGCCTTTTATTAAAGGACTCTGATTGGGTGGAGGCTGCGGTCATGTGTAGCCACCTCCCATTGGGTGATTAATGTCACCAGCTTGTGTGTGCCCTGGCAGGCAGGAAGAACAGTAGAGGTTGGGGAGGGGCCTGAGCGCCAGTCCCCACAGTGCCTCAGAGCAGGATGGATTCATGGATGGAAAAAAATTGACAGCTATAAAAGACAGACTAGTGGTTGAGACAAATCGATAATGATTTTAAGAAAATTAAGCTCTGGCTGGAAAAGACTGAGAAGCTTTTAATGTTCTGCAGCTCTGGGCAGCAGTGGAAGGGCTGACCCGCTGCCGGACCTCCTGGGTATTTTCCCAGCCCCATCCTTGGATTCTGTGACCATTCTCTAACTCCTTATCAGCTCATTATCTCCGATGACAGGGTTCTGGGCCTTCATTGTATAAACAATTGCTCCAGAAAAGACACAACCCACGACCCCTGGCTATCTTTTATTTGTATCTGTTGGCTCTGAAAGGATGACTAAATGAAAGCCCTGGGGCTGTCAGGGCTCTGACACAGGCACACACAAAGCAGCCCAGAGACATTTTTACAAAGGAAGGAATGACACAAATACTATGTAATCAGGGCGGAGGATTTTTCCTCTCCGTGTCTGAGACCATCCAGTTATCTCACACATCTCCTTTGGCCCCAGAGGCCTATTTTCAAGACATACACCGGACAAGTGTATTCAAAACAAATTCTAAAGAAAAGCCAACACTTAACTACCTCCCCAATTGACATACAAAAGCCACTTAATAACATACTAACTTGGATTAATATGCTATTTCAACCCAACTTCATAGATTAAAGCCTTTATTTTTATTAGGGCATGGAACATCATAGGGATAGAAATGACTTTGGGTGGGAAAAAATCCCCCATTTTCTATCATACTTCTCAGAGTGAGAAATGATGCAACTCCCAAAGGCATGGAATAAAAAATGGTCCCTCACGCGCAGACATGGTGGCACACGCTTGTAATCCCAGTACTTTGGGAGGCAGAGACCAGAAGATCCAGGTTCGCGCCAGCCTCAGCTCTCTCTCTCTCTCTCTCCCCCCACCCCTCTCTCTCTCTCTCTCTCTCTCTCTCTCTCTCACTCTCTCTCTCTCTCTACTTAGTGAGGCCCTCCGCAACTTCGTGAGACCCGGTTTCAAAATAAAGTATAAAAAATAGGGCCGGGGGTGTAGCATGGAGGTAGAACGCCCCTGGGTTCAATCCCCAGTACTGAAAAAAAACATGGTCCCTCACCATCCTGCCCAATCACGAGCCCTCAGAATGTCAAGATGTGTCCACTTCCATGATGAAGGTTATGCCCCATCTGTAGGGATGCTCATTGGTGGTAAGAAGGGCATGGGGCCAGGCCAGTACTTGGGAGGCTGAGACAGGACGATTGCAGGCTCAAGGCCAGCCTCAGTAATTTAGAGAGATTCTGTTTCAAAATAAAAAAATTTAAGAATAAGGGCTGGGGGTTTAGCTTGGAGGTAAAATGCCCCTGGGTTCAATCCCCATGTTAGAAACAGATTTTAGGAGCCAGGAGTGGTGGTGCATGCTTATAATCCCAGTACTTGGGAGACTGAGACCAGAGGATCTGGGTTTGCAGCCAGCCTTAGCTACTTAGGCCCTCTGCAACTTAGCGGACCCTGTTTCAAAATAAAGAATAAAAAATAGGGCTGGGGGGTGTAGCTCAGAGGTAGAATGCCCCTAGGTTCAATCCCCAGAACCAGAAAAAAAAATTTTTAGGGAAGCCACAAATAAAAATTCATGAATTCAAAAGTAACTCAGCAAGGCAAGTTACTTCTGCTCAGAAGGGTGCAAGCACACTGGGTGGGCAGTCCACTCAGCCTTTTACTCCCTAATGCAAGGGCCAGTACATTTGGGAGTGGCTCCCTGGCTCCCTGGCTCCACTGTGTTACCACTGGTGCTATGTCAAGTTAAAAATCCTCAAATAGAACACACAGATACCTATGAGATCTTATGTACCTTTGTCTTTTTATATTTTACAAGGCGTGTCCTTTCAGATTATTCAACTGATACACAGAGCAATCGGTGACTGAAGGCAGGTGTTTTTGGTCACCAAAACAGCTAAATATTTATATAGAGAGATATTTTAAAAATATCTAGATGTTTTTTAAATGCTAAATTATTTGCTCAAGACTCCACGGCTAGAAAGAAGTAGAGATTGTGTGCAAGAAGTCAGGATTCATTACGTGGTCCAGGGCGGCTTCTGCTGGGGGCTTACCTCCCACAATTCCTTCCAAGAGGAAGGCCTGACCATTCTCCGAACTGGAGAGAATAAACCTTAAAATCACCCCCAGGATATCACGGTGGATAAACTCAATCTGCCTCCTATTGCCTGAACAGAAGCCTTAACAAAAGCTTTGATTCAAATGAAAGCTAATCATTTGTCACGTGGTAGGCTGAATGAAGGCCCCCCAAATATGTCCATGTCCAAATCCCCGGAATCCATGAATGCCACCTTACATGATAAAAGGGACTTTGCAAGTGCCACTCTAGGGACCAAGCCTTTAACCCATGGGAATTTGGGGAACATTCAAGAGAGCAGTATATAAAATTAATTACTAATTAATAATAAAATCGATTCCTCCATTAAAGGTATGAATAACCTACTATGAGCTAGACCTTGATAAATGACTGGGATTAGAAAAATGAGAATACACGATTCCTGCCCTCAAGTAGCCTCTCACTGAGGGGCAGGAGGGAAGGAGTAAACATATGAATAATTGATATGTTTTGCACAGCCCATGGATAGAAGACTGACTAAGCCATTACAATTTACATATTTCAGTACATGCACATCAACGTAAAATATTTCAACAATTAGAATAAATGTACCAAATGCTTTAATTTTTTTGTAATTGTTTCACTCTGGCTTCCACCTAGTTGTTCCCTTAAACTATGCTCCAATAAATTAAGAAAAGGTAGTATTTCCAGGTAACCATAACTTGCAGGCAGTATTTTCAAGAGCTCTGAGTATGTAAATTTCCGTTATTAATTTATCCTATTAATTTTCACATTCTCTATCTTTAGCACATGTGCTGAAGCCATTGAGAAAGCATCCTAAATCACTGAAAGGTAACAAAAGGAATATCTTTATAGGGAGTTTAATTTGTTCTTTATTTGCTCCTTATCGCATGAACCACTTGAAAGTGAATCCCACACACCAGCCTTTATCAAAGGAACATTGGGAAACAGGGGCAGTCTATTTCTCTGTGAAACATGAATCAAAAATTATCTGAATGAGTCTAAATGAGACGGAAACACCACGTCCATATATCTCTGTTCTTTTGTGCCAGTATACCCAGCAATTGAGAACATGAATCCGTGCAGTAATGGTCGAGGGACTATTATTTTTTTAGCCTCTGCTACTGAGGTTCTCATTACTTTTTGAAAATTCTGCAGTTTGATAGAGCTAAAACCAAAATGTCCTTTTAGCTGCTAAAGAGTATATATTGAACATTGATTTTTAACATGTAGAAATTCTCTAGGAGAAAGAAGGGAAACAAAGAACACCTGTGACTACAAGGACAATCTCCTGCTTCATGGAACACTGAGGACGTCGGAGACGTCAGCACTTAGAATACCTTCCGGCAGTTCATTTGACTTCTCCATCCAAGTTAAAACAAATTGCATAACTGAGCCGCTGAATACTTTCCATCTTATTAACCCAATGAGTAAGTTATTCACTGTGCAGACATCCTAACCAAGTTCTTCACTCACAGCCCACAGGTTTTAATGGCATAACCAGCTGTTACTGTCACTTGAGGCCCCATGTGGAGTAATTATGGAAAAACACTAAGTCGCCCTAAGAGAATTCTGGTAGAATTGCATTCTGTCCACAAAGGTGCAAATAATTGGGGATGTGTGTATAGATAACAATAGATACAGACTAATCCCCTGAAATCCCCCATGAACGTAGTTTCAAAGGTGTGCATTTGGGTGTGGGGAGAATTTTTGGACAGGAAATGTTGATCCATCCACATGAGTACTCCAAGTGATGGTGCAATCTACACGGGAGGGTAAACACAGGACAATATAAAGTCATGAGAAGGTCCGGTGTACTTGAGGACAGGAAAGTGAGTCTGATCAGAGGGAAACAGGAGCTAGATCTGCAGATCATGTTTCCAGCAGGACTGTGATGGGCTTATACGCAACGCTAAGGAGCCTGGATCCCAACTGGATGCACTGGCAAGATGCGTGCTTGGGGAGGGGCAGATCAGACTTGTTTCTTGGAAAGATCAAATTGACGATGAACATGCTGGGAAGAAGCTGTGAGAAGTAATGTACTGTGAGAAGTAATGAAGTCTTGATCCAAATAAATAACTGCGGGTGTTGTTTGGGTAAATAGGAATAAACTTTATTTAAATCCACTTTTGAATAATAAGAGTAAAATGGGTTTATTAACCTATATGAGCTGAAGCAATTAGAAAGAAAGGAAAGAGGGGAAGGAGGAAGAAAGGGAGGAGTATTCACGGAAGAAAAAGAAAAGAGAATGGAAAAAGACATTTCTAATATTCAAAACCAAACACATATGGTAGCTAGTTTGTTGGGAGAATGAGTGAGAAGACAAAAAGATAAAAAAGGGGGTCTTGGTAATTAGCTTGAAGGTGTCTTAAGGAGAGGTAGTTGGAAATGTGGGTCCAGGGCTTAGGAGAGGTCGTGGTTGAAAATGAAAGATTTGTAGTTACGAGATTACAGAAACTACCTTTATTAAGCACTCATTCCCTTCCAGAAACACTGCTATGTGCTTTACATTGTGTGATATCTCTCTCCCCTCCCCTCTCTCTCGGGGAATGAGTACTGGGGATTGAACCAAGGGACAATCTGTCTCTGAGCTACACCCCAACCCTCTTCATTTTTATTTTGAAACAGGGTCTAAGTTGATGAAGGTCTCAATAAGTTGCTAAGGCTGTCCTCCAACCTGCAATCCTTCTATCCCAACCTCCCAAATCCTGGGATTACAGGTATATGCCACCAACACCCAGCTGTATGATCTTTTTACATAAAAAGCCTCATTTATAATCTTTAAAAAATCTTTTACAAATAAAGAACTCAAGTTCAGAGGATAAGTAATTTATTTAAAATTATAAGGTTAACAAGTGATTGAGCCGGTATCCAAAAATCTGTATATATTCAGTTTAATTCCTTTTTAATCCAAGCAAGTGCTTTAGGAGACCCCTCATTCTTTCACATTCAGAATGAGTAGTTGTTGATTAAAGCAGGGATCATCTAAAAGGGATGCATATAAATCTTAAATGTTTAATTTTAACACACACACACACACACACACATACACACACACACACACACACACACACACACACACACACACACCCCAATCTTTAGATGTTGTATCAAGATCTCCTCTTTCCATGTGGGTCCACCAATGGGGATAATGAACTCCCATAAGCCACACACATAAATCATATTCATTATCCAAACTGTATGATTCCTAGTTTGTATTTCTTAAAAAGGAAAGAGAACCTAAAGACATTTTGTAAGGCAAGATGAGGATAGATAGATTTCCCAATATATTTCTGTGTCATTATCCCCTCAATTCAACATCAATTTTTAGGACCTCATTTTTATCAGGCCTTTCCATTATTCAACTTAATTTTCAAAAGAAACATGGCTTTTTCTTTCTGTATTCAAAGTCTAACAATTTATTCAATATTTTGATACATGATGTCACTATTATAAGTATTCTTGGACTTGAACTGATTCAGAAATAAACTTGAGTCTCTTGGTAAGAAAACAACTCAACTATTAGGAGCAGAAATGTGCTGACACACATGAAAGTAGTATCCTGCAGTGTCCACGGAATGCTCAGTGTCACCAGGCCTCAGTCCGTCTGCACCAAAAGGGAATGAGAACCTCAGTTAACCTAATGAGACAGCTAAGCGAAGATATGCCAAGAAAACTCCGCTCTAGTCTATGTCATGAGAATTAATATTTGGAACGATAATCCTAAATCATAAACATTTTTGAGCACATGAGTAATTTTATATAAAAGAAGAGCAAGACCTCATTCCCACCCCCATAGAGAGTTTAAAATCTAGTCATTGAACTGAAAGGCACTTAATCATAGAAGAACTATGTAAAGTGCTATTTGTTGAGTACTTGTGAATACTCCCTTGAACTATTCTCAATGGTGCACCATATTACTTCATAATAATCCTTGTGATTGGTACTATTAAGACCTTCACTTGCCATGCAAAGAACATGTAACACAGAGGAGTTGATTAATTTGCAGAAGATAACCCATTTGGTAAGCAATGGGTAAACTCCAAATGCAGCCTGTCTAGCCCCACAGTCTGAGCTATTAGCCACTATCATATATTGATGATCTGCCATATGCCAGGAACTGGGCTGTGCCATTCATCTATTTATCTGATTGTGATCCTCAGATTACTCTTCAAGGTACCCATTTTATAACATATCCCTGTAACACAGATGAAGAGCAGCAGAGATACAATTCAAATACAGATCATTTAACTTTACTTTTCATATTCTTTATGTACCACTCTGTCCCATTATTATTTACAAAGAACTATGTCCTAATCTGCATGGAAAAGACCTGAAGATAGAGAAGCAAAAAAAAAATGTGTATATCTAACTCAAAGATCCAGTTCAGATGCTTCATAGAATCATGGGGTGCCATTACCTTCAGATTAATTACCCTTGTCCTAAATAATAGAATATAATTTTCTCCCAATGAAAATAAATAGAATAAATTTAGACAATTTTCTCAACATGCTTATTACAGGAAATATTTTAAGTGCAATGAAGACAATTTTAAAATCCACAATTCCATCATCAGATATAATTTGTTGATATTTTCTTATATTCCAGATTTTTGTGTATGTTTGTATGCATACAAGAATTTCTCCTACAGATAGTTTTTTAAGGTGAATTGACAATAAAGTAATTGAATAATTAGGGAACTTTATTACATTATGTGGAGGAGTGTTTGGGTAACTTTGTGCTTTGTTTATCATCCTTATGGCTGATTAATGTGATGAGATTTTGAAAGAAATTCTTATAGAGATGGGAAAAATCCTTTGGCTTTCTTCCTATCTCTTTCTGGCTGCTGCTTCTTATTTTTCTTGGCACACTCCTTCTCTAACAACCAAATGTTGGTTTGCCTCAGAGCTCTGAACGCAGCACTCCACATTTCTTACTCAATATTTTCTCCAAAGTGATCTCTTGCATCCCACAGTTCTCATGTTACAGGTTGAGTATGTCTTATCCAAAATGCCCAGGAACGGGAGTGTTTCAGACTTCAGAGTTTGTTTTTGTCTGCTTGTTTTTGGTCTTGGTCTTTTTCTTTTTTTTTTTTTTAATATTTACATAGACTTAACCAGTTGATCATCCCTAAATCTGAAACTCCAAAATCTGAAACATTTTTTTTGAGTGGAACATTTTGGATTTTGTGATTAGGGGTCCTCAACCTGTACCTATGATCTGGTATCTCCCACATTTGTACTTCTAGTTCATTCTGAGCTTGAGGTCTGAAATTTACAAACTTTTACTTAACATCTTTATTTGGATACGTAAGATCCACTTCAAACTTCAATTCCTGCTATCCCCCTTACACCTGCTCCTCTTCTTGTCTTTCCTCACCATAGATGGAGTTCAGGAGGCCAGAACTTCAAGAGGCAATTGTGACATGTCCCTTTCACTCACAGTCCATAGTCAATCCATCACAAAATCTGTAGGTAACACCTCCAAAACCCATCTCCAGTCTCACTACGTCTCTCCAGGCTTACCTCTGTTCCACTAACCATCCTTTTTCAGTCTAGTAGGCAATAGTTTTATGTCTCACTATTTCCACTCTTAAGCCCAAACCTCTTTTCACATAGAAACTGAAGTGACTGTTCTAAAATTGGAAATGGGTTAAGTCATCCTTACCGAAAACCTTATGCGGTTTCCATAGCACCTAGAATAAAATCCAAACTCTTTAACATGAGCTATAATATTTTCTATGACCTGACCCCTCCTACTTCTCCAACCCCATCTCACTCCATGTTCCTTAGCACAATTCTCTGTAGATCTTTTCTTCCAGTTCCTCATATACAGTTGACCCACCATATCCTCAGGTTCCATGTCTTCAGATTTTACCAATTCAAATAAAAAATATTGAGGAAAAAATCGTGTCTGTACCAAACATGCACACACCTTTTTTCTTGTCATTATTCTAAAAACAATACATATAATAGCTATTTACATAGCATTTATAATATATTAAGTATTATAAGAAATATAGAGATTATTTAAAGTATAGTATATGAAATGATGTATGTAGGCTATATATAAATACTATACCATTTCATATAAAGGACTTGAGTATCTACAGATTTTGATGTCTATGGAGGGTACTAGAATGAATTCCTGATGGATACCAAGGGACAACTATACACTAGACCTTCTTTCAAGGCATGGAAAGAAATACAATGGATATCATTAAAAGTTAAACAGTAACTTTAGTCTGGACAAGAAGGGATAGACCCATTTCTCCCTGTTCCTTCCTGTTAGGCATTATAAATCTTGGAAAAAGAGCAATAGACAACCAATCATCAAAAAGATAATTAGGGAATATCAAAAGCAACTTTGTGCTCATAATTCAATAATTTAGAAGAAATGGGCCAATTTCTTAAAAAAAATAAATACTGCCAAGTTCAACTAAGTTGAAATAGTTAACAAAAACAGAAAGAGGAAAACTTCTTTAAGAAAAATTGCTTTCATGAGCATAGATACAAAAAAATCCTCAAAAAAGTAATCGCAACCTGAATTCAAAAATATATAAAATAATTATATACATAAACAAGTGGGGTTTATTCTAGATATAAAATGCTGCTTTGGCATCTGAAAATTAGTCAACATAATCCATATTGCAATTTAACAAATATCATATGATCATTTCAGTTGGTAGAGGAAAAGCATTCGACAAAAGTCTAACACCAACTCATGATAAAAATTTTCAACAAGTTTGGACTATAGAAGTGTTACTTTAACATGACAAAAAACATCTATAAAAACTTAAAGGTAACATCATAATTGCAAAAGATCACATTTTTCCCAGTAAGACTGGAAGCAAGGTAAGGATGTCCACTCTTACCACACTTATTCAACATAGTACTGTAAATTCCAGCCATTTAATCAGACAAGAAAAGGGAGTAAAAGGAATATGGATGAGAACGGAAAAAAAAGAACTGTCTCTATTTGCAGATAACATGACCGTTTATACAGAAAATTACGTAGCTAAAACAAAACAAAACAAAAAATCCTGTGATCCCCAACACTGGAAAAAAAATTCCTCAGACCAGTAATTACAGCAAGTTCATAGCATTCAAAATCAACAGACAAAATGAATTGCATTTCTATATACTATAAATGAAATGTAGAAACAAAAATTAAAAACAGAGTACCATTTACTATCTCTCCAAAGAAAATGAAATACTTAGATATAAACTTAACTAAACCTTTATAGACTCTATATGTTTAAAAATTACAAAATGAATAAAAATATCAAAGAAAATCTAAATAAATGGAGAGACATTCCATGTTTATTGGTTGGGATACTCAATACAGTAAAGTTGTCAATTCATCCAAAATTCATCTATAGTTTAAATGCAATGACTATCAAAATCCCAGTAAGGATTTTTGTAGCCATATACAAAGTTATTCAAAATTTTATATGAAAAAGCACAGGCCCTAAAAGAGCTAAAACAATCTACAGTCTTTATAAAGAAGAATGAAATGGGGTTGTTCTACCTAACTGTAGTGGGCAAATATATGTCCATATCCTAATTCCCAGAACCTGTGAATCTTACCTTATATGGCAAATGAGTGAATATTACTTTCCATAGCAAAAGATGTGATTCAGTTAAGGATCTTAAGAGGAAAAGCTCATCCTGAATTATGTGGGTGGGCCCTAAATACACTTGTATATATCCTTATAAAAGAGAGGCAGAGATTATTTGGGGGCAGATATATAGAGTAGAAGACATACACAGGAATGAGTATGATATGAAGACAGAGGCTGAAGTAAAGGGGCCACAATCCAAGGAAGCCAAGAATTGCCAACCGCCACCAGAAGCTGAAGAGAGAAGGAGGACTTCTCTCCCTAGAACCTTCCAGAGCATGCCAGGGGAGCACAGCCCTCCCTGCCTACACCTTGACTGCAGACTCTGGCCTCCAAAATTGTGAGACAATTTCTATTGTTTTAATCTAACAAGTTTACTATTCTGTAATATGTTACAGAAGCCCTGGGAAATCAATACACAATATTAAGACTTATTACATAGCTATAGTAATCAAAGCAGTGTGATATTGGCTGAGGCACTGAATGATAGAACAAAACAGAGAACTGTATGATTCGAGTGTGCCCCCCACCAAGGCATCATGGTTAAAATTTAATCCCCACTGTGAGGTGTTAGGAGGGGGGAAAACTTAATCCTGATTGGGGTGTTTAGAGACAAAGTCTTTGAAAGGTGATGAGGATTAAATAAGGTCCCTAGGATGGAGACCCCATAATTGAATCCTGGTGGCTTTATAAAAAGAGGGAGAAAGACCAAAAGACACACACACACATGCATAGTCCCTGTCTCTTGCCATGTGATGCCCGGCACCACCTTAGGACTCGGCCAGCAAGAAAGCCATCAGCTGATGTGACCCCCTTAATCTGGGACCTCCAGAACCTTGAGCTAAAATAAACCTCTTTTTTTTATTACTCACCCAGTCAATAGTGTTCTACTAATGGCAACAGAGAATGGACTAATTCAGGAATCCAGAAGTAGATCCATACATGCTTAATTGATTTTTTACAAAGATGCAAAGCAGTTCAATGGGGGATAAACAGCCTTTTCAAGAAACGGTGCTAGAGCAAGCAAAATTCCCAAGCAAAAAAATAAACTTTCACCTAAACCTCACACCTTAGACAAATATGAACTCAAAATGGTTCATGGGCTTAAATATAAAATGAAAATTATAAAACTTTTAGAAAAACAAATCATAAAGAATCTTCAGGATTTAGAGCAAGGTAAAGAGTTCTCAGACTTGACACCAAAAACATAATTCACAAAAGAACAAATAAAAATTGAATCTTATAAAAACTTAAAACTTTTGATATGTGATGGCCCATGCAAAGAGGATGAAAAGGTAAACTAAAAATCCAGAGACTATGTTTACAAATCAAGTCACCAACAAAGAACTGGTATTTAGAATCTATAAAGAGCTATCAAAGTCAAATGATTTTTTAAAATTCTATTTTAAAAGGGGGTAAACATCATGGACAGTCATTTTACTGAAGAAGATATATAGATGACAAAGAAGCATATGAAAAAAAGTTCAACATCATTAGCCATCAGGAAAATACAAATTAAGACAAGATATCACTACATAACTGTCAAAATGACTAAAAAACAATAGTGACATCATCAAATGCTATTAAGATCAAAGAGATACTTGATCACTCACACATTGCCAGAAGGAATGTAAAATGGTACACCCCATTCTGGAAAACAATTTAGGCTGCTTCTTATCAATCAAAACATAAAATTCACCTGTACTTTTATCCTCAAAACTGAAAACCTATGTCATGCAGAGACCTATATGAATAATCATAGAAGCTTTATTCATAACAGCCCAAGCCCAAAGAGAGCACAGGTGCCCTTCAATAGGTAAATGGTTGAACTGTGATACATCGATTCCACAGGATCCTACTACGTGACAAAAAATGGAACTAGTATTGATATACACAAAAATCTGGATGAATCTCCAGGGAATTAGGCTGAAGAAAAAAGGCCAGCCCCCTCCCAAATTTAATACTACTTATATAACATTTCAAAATGGTAGAATTTTAGAAATAGAGAACAGATTAGTGATGGGGAAGGGCTGGGCATGGGGGGGCAAGGGAGGGTACAGAAGCAGGGAGGAAGGTAGGGTTAAAAAAGGGCAACTGTTGGAAATGCTCAAATGAAAGAGATTTTAGAACACGTAGAAATTGCCATGGCTAGAAATGAAAAGCTCGAAGGAGAGTTTAACTCTTCAGTGAGGACGCTGAAGTGATTTGTCAATCTACGAAGATAAATGTTATTAGACTGTGAGAGCCAATTACCATTTCTCTTCAGCAACAGAGTGAATTTATATTAGTTAAATTCCTTCCAATATATGTGTTTGTTCTCAAATAGAGACAAACCTAAGATAAACAATGTGAAGCGCTGCATATTCATCTGAAACCCTCCCAGCGTTTACTACTGTGGATATTAATACTGTGTATACATTTTACAACATGATACTTTATTTATTTAACATCAAATCCAATAAAATGTCTTTTAGTTTTGCTGTTTCAACTCCTGCAATTGTTCTTGCAGATCCATGAACACTTACAATTATTAGAAACTTATTTCTCCTCACAGAGAACACAGGGAATATTTGTCCACATGTTCCCTCATATTTTCCGTGTATTACTAAATGCGCATCACCTATGTCTGGGCTTTGAATTGTATCAGTTGAAACAAAACTGCATTGCCTCTATTCACATCATTGCTACAGCTTTGTTAATCTGCCTCTACTATCACAATCCTGTATATAATGAATGTCAGCTTTAAAAATTAGTTATTTAACCACACATTCCTCTAAAATTATGGAATTTGAAGTCTTTCATCAAAGTTTTTGTTTTTAATATAGAAGCAATAAATTCCTACTTCAGCATATTCAGATAAAAAATTCAAATTCAAATGTCCATAAATTTTTCTACCCATAGAAAGTCACAACTAACACATTGTTCTCTGTCATTCAAGATGGTTTTATGCCTCTGTATGCATGTACCCATAAATATTTTAATAAAAATTGAAAGGAGCTTGAATACTATCTGATAATCTGGCTTCTGCTATGGTTTAGAGCAGTACCCCCCCCAAAGCCTGTGTGTTAAAAGCTTGGTCCCCAGCCCGTGGCACAACTGGGAGGTGATGAGACCTTGAAGAGGTAGGGGCTAGTTGAAGGAAGTCAGGTCACCAGGGGTGTGCCCTTGAAGGGGACACTGGAACCTCCTCTTTCTCCTGGCTTCCCAGACACCTTGAGGTGCACAGGCCTCCCCTGTAATGTGCTCCTACCATGATGTACTGGGCCACAACAGGCCCAAAGCAACATGGCCAAATGACTGTGCACTGAAACCAAGAGCCAAAATAGACTTGTCCTCCTTTTAAGTTATCTCAGATATTTTCTCAGTGATAGAAAGCTGACTTACACAGTTTCAAATAGCAATACATTATAAACATTTTTCCACTCAAAAAGAACCATTTATGTGTCATCTTGTTAGTTTACACAGTATTCCATGACACAAATGCATCAATCCCCAATGGTTGTACATTTAGGGTTTTTCCAAGAGTTTGCTATGATTAACAGAACTAGAGCTAAACATTTTACACACCATTATTTACTTCTTTAGAATAAATTCCTGAAAATGAAATTGCTTTATAACTTATTTTACAAAGTCCCTAACAGAAAGTATGTTACAATTTATACTATCATCATTGGTTTTTCAAAAAGCCATGGTAGGGGGAATAACTATCCTTATTTTCACTGCATTTTTACCATCAATAAATATTTCCTTTAATTTTTGATGAATGTGAAAATTCTTTTCATACCTGTATTGCATATTTCAATACCTGTGTATTTTTCTATGTCCATAAACCATTTTATCCTAATAATTATATTTTATATAATATACTAATCCCTTTTATTTCATATTTACTATTTTATTGTCATATGTTATTTATAATGTTTGTATAGTTATTAGACATATAGACATGTTCTGGTTTATGCTGTCAAGTCTCCTGAAATTCTCTTTTGATTTCTCCTTGGAATGAGGAACATTCTTACTCATGTCTAGGCTGTGTACACTCCTAAATAATTCAGGAACTGGATGGTGCACTGATATATCATATAATTCAAATCTATCATTTTACAGTTAAGAAAAATAGAATGCTTAAGAGATTTTGCTAATTTCCTGTGACCACACCATTAGTTTCTAGTACTTTCAGTGCTAAAATCCAGATCTTTTGATTCCTCCAGCTGTTAGAGCATTAATAAGATGAACAATCTCTTTTCCTTCTGGAAGTGCATGAAGGAGAGGCTCTGGCTGTCAACTGCGGGGAGCCTCCGTGCTCACTGACCATATAGTCTACCTTCATTCAGCCTCTGGATGGTCCGTGACTCAGAGAGACCTGAGCATGTCATGCCACACCCCTGGGTTAAGAAACTGTCTTTCAATGGCCATCAAGTTGTCCCAATAGCTTGGGATACCGGGATGTGGGGTTTTGTGGGTAACCACCACAGCCCGCTTGATTTGGGGGAATAAAGAAAAAGACAGCTTTGCTAGTAGAGATAACTGTGTATTTATCTTAACATCTGACAGATTAAGTTAAGAAGGTAGAAACAGTAAGAGATTGTCCAGAAGGAGAGAGGAGTCTATAATAGAAGAGCAGTGGTCCTGGGGGAGCCGCAGAACTCTGATGTCTTTTGTGGCCAGCACTTGCTTGCCTGGGTCTGGTGAGCTACTTCACCCAGATTCCACACCACTGAACTTCCTTGAGTTTGCCCCATAAAGAAATGTTTCCAAGTCTCTGCTTTCCATGAGAATGCTAATATTAAAGCTGCAGTTCTATTCTTGGGATTCGGAGATCGTAAGTGGCCAACCTTTCTCTCCTGCCCTTGCCAACCAGCTACACAATGAATGCCAACCAAAGGCCACACGATCCTTTCAAAGCAAGACACATATTGAACACCTAAAGCGGTCCCATTTTTCAACCTACCCCCTCCACCTTGTCAGACAGCATTGGTGATAAGATTTATTTAATCTGCACTAGAACTGCTTCAGAGAAGACTGAAGGAATCTGAAGACAGAGGCAGCACCACAGTGACTGGGGAACATTTGGCTCTCTGAAATCATCTGAGGAGGACCTCACAGCCATCTCCTCACCAAGCCTCCCAAGGTCAGAGCGGACGCACTTCACGCTCATCAGAATTAGCTCCCCAGTCCAAGAACTTGGCTTTGAAGTGCTCGATTATCCAGCCAGAGAAGAAAATTCTCCAAAAGACGACAGAGAGGGAAAGTGTTTATACTGTGACCTGGTTAAAAACTGAGACAGACTAAAAGGTAGGCCCAGAGAGTGGAGAAAAGGCTGACATGGCAGTGACTTCCTAGAAAAAAAAAAAAAACAAGAAGCCAGATACCAAGGTACCAAACAATTTTCTTAAATAAAACAGAATAAATCAGAAAATGTCTTATTGGTTCATCCTATTTGCTATGTATATAGGGGGCTATTTAAACCAGTCAAATCTCTGAACAAAACTAAAATTATTTTTTCCTTCTTTCCCTTCTCCAAAAAAATTACATTGGAAAAAAAATCCTTCACTGAGCCATCGTTGCACATCTAATTATAGCATACACTACTTAGTGCTGTGATCATAACCATTCTAAGGAGATGAAGAGTCGCTTTGCTCAGTAGGGGAGGGACAAAAAGGTCTGTTTTTTTCAGGAAAATATAGATTGTCAAATGAATGTGACTTGAAATAAAATCAACTTTAACTCTGCTGGAAATGGACCCGGTGACCTCTGGCTCCCCACCCTCCACCACCACACCCACAGGCCTCCATTTCATGTTTCACCCTGGCGGGTCCCCAGGATGCCAAGCTACAGAACTCCCTCCCATTAGCGGCAGGAATCCGGAATATCCATGGCAACCAGTCTCTAACCCCAGGGAGAAGGCAGCAGAATTGAAAGGCTCCATTCTGTTTCTGCATCCACAGCTCAGTGAATTGACAGCTTGGTGGTTCCCTTCGTTCCATTAGATTAGGATGCACTTTTCTCTCTTTCTTTGTATCATCTTTTTACCTGTGTAGGTCTGAGCTGCTGTTAAGGAATTTTTTCATATGAATATTTCCCCTCCCTCCTGCTACCTCTGCACCCATCCAGAAGCTGACTCCTTAAACATTCGTGGTTTTGCAGCATTTTTCTAAAGACAGCAAATCCAACTTCTGCTACTGGTCTTTCTGCCTTCCTACAAAAGCAGCCCACATTTGGTGTGCGTGGTATGCAAATTACCAATGGCTATCTGATTACAAGCAAAGCCAAGTCGTGTGTGTGACATGATCTTATAAAAACTGGCAGCGAGATAACAAAACACATGCAATTTTATCATGAAATTAAGTTGTGGCATCAAATAACTATAATCATGTTTAAGTCATTGTTTGTGCCACTGATATTTAGACAGGATAACAGATTGCACAGTGCTCTCGCTGTTTGCCAATGGAGCCTGAATAACTAATTTGCACTCCATGCCCTGTGGAATGGCAGCTGAGTCCCCAGTGGATATGTGGAGAACTTGACAGAAGCAGGCCATTTGGTCTGCAGAATCAAAATGAGGCAGAAATGTTATGTACAGTACACAATCTAGAGTCATATGTTGTGTCCATAGACACCTAATAATAGAATTGCAAAAGGAGGTCAATCAGTCTGTCAGTACTTCTTAACTCTTTGGGGGTAAAGTAGACACCTTATAAAACTAATAAAAGCTATAGTTTCTCCTCCCAGAGGAGTGAGTGTGTGTGTGTGTGTGTGTGTGTGTGTGTATGTGTGTGTGTGTGTGTGTAATGGGAAGTTAAAGATGGCATCCCCTGTTGCTCAGAGTTTTGGCACAAGTCTTAAAGGAAGAGAATATGATTGGCATTAAAAACCACACCCACAAGCTGGGTGAGATGGCACACACCTGTAATCCCAGGACTTAGGAGTCTGAGAAAGGAGGATTGCAGGTTCAAGATCAGCCTTAGCAACTATCTAGAACTGTTTAAAATAGAAAACAAAAGGGCTGGGGGTGTATCTTGCAGGTAGAATGCTCCTGGGTTCAATCCCCAGTGCCAAAAAAAAAAAAAACCCACATTATAAATGAAGTCACTCCACAAAACAGCAACTACAGGGCTACTGGAATGCCAGAGGATCAGCAGGATTTCCAAAGGGGAAAATGGGCACAGAGAGTACTAATAAATTAATTGCTAGATTATCAACTTCCTTATATATTTTTTTCTTAAGATTCTTCTGGAAAGGGGTCATACCTTTCACTTCAGAAGCCCTTACCATCTCTAATTCAACTCTAGTGTTTTGCTTGGGTTGAGAGCAATTCTGTGATCCCAAATAAAGAGACAAGAGATATAGCCACATCTGTCAAGCTGCTTTTTGTCAACGCCCAAGGTTTGCGTCTTACCAGTATATTTTGTAATTTCAAGAACAAGAAAGTGAAAAGTTCCATTTAGTGATAACAGATTAACAGTATGGCCTTGAGTAAAAGGAATATAAATAAAAGAGTTTTCTATCCTCTTGAACATTTATTCAGGCTGTTTTTAAAGAACAAAAACTAATGATACTTGTTAAAGCACAGTAAGGAAGCCTTTGTTAGAGACCATAGCAATAGGTATGGGAACCACTGCAAAGGGGTTTTGCCATGGGAGATAGAGAGGGCTCAACTCTGGATACAGTGTTGGCAAGTGAGAACTTATAGGCAAAGACCAGGGTAGGAGGCAGTGGATGGAAAAATTCTCAGAGGATTCATCAGTACTAAGGGACATTCTGGCTAAACCAACCTCAAAGGATTCTTGCAGAAGACAAGCCAGGTGGCCAGATATCACTTAGGGGTGGTGGAGGATGAGGACCCTGATCAGACACCGAGGGTAGAGGGCTCTCACTAAGCTGGCTTAGCACTGCTCTTTACTAAAACTGGATTTCCCAAGATAGTATCCAGGTGGGCCTAGGAGAAGTTTCAGAAGCCGACGGAAGTTTGGTTAAGCAAAAAATCTTTGTTGCCGCTAAGAGAAATAACTTTCAAACTTTTGCCAAAATACTATTGAATACTCTAAATACTTCTTGACTTTTATTGCTTACTGTGACTCCTGTCACTCATTAAGTACACCTGGGTTACACTTGGAAGCTGTGTACTTCTTTGGATTTGCTTAATGGAAAGGCATTGTAGACTTCACCAAAAAATAATGCAAGTAAGGCTTATGATAAATCTTCTGTAGCATACTTATTCACAGTGCAACACTTTCTTTTCTGTTTGCTGTTGATTTCCTCTAAGCCCTAACTCAGCCTCAAAACTGAAAGAAAGAAGAAAAGAGGGGAGGAGGAGGGAAAGGATGAAGGAAAGAGAGAGGAGGAGGAGAGGAAGGAAGGGGAAGAGAGGAGAAACAGGGGAGAGGAGAAGGAAGGAAAAGAAAAGGAATTACAAGAAGAGGAGAAGTAGAGGAAGAGCTTCATTTCTCTTTGTTAAAAGTACATTTCTAATAAATATTTTCTCCCAAGAGAATCCAGGAGGAGCAACGTAGAGAACCCAGGGCCAGTGCTCCCAAGACCATGGCGGATCCCAGGAAACAGGGGCAGTGAGGGCACAGGGGGGTGCTGAGTCACATGTCGCTATGAGAGGGAGTAAGCCCAAAGTCAAAAGAAATGGCAGCCAGGCATGGTGGCGCATGCCTGTAATCCCAGTACTTGGTAGGCTGCGACAAGAAAGCAGGTTTGAGGTCAGCCTCAGCAACTTAGTGAGACCCTGTTTTAAAATAAAAATAAAAAGGGGCTGGGGGTGTAGCACAGAGGTAGAATGCTCCTGGGTTCAATCCCCAGTACCTAAATAAATAAAGAAATAAGATACTTTACAATTCCCAGCCATGGGGACATCTCTGAAACTACACCAAAGGGTCCTGTGAGAGAGGGAACTTTTGATATCTTATCTCTCACAGCCAGAGAGCATCAACACCCAATAAAAAATGAACTTGAGGTTAAAAATCTTTTTTAACCTCTTTCCTCTCCTGGAGGGGCTTCAAAAACAGCCAGCCGAAGAAGGAGAAACAGAAACGGAGCAGCTCCTTCCTTCCTGGCACAACTAGAGTCAGGGAGAAGCCAATCGCTCTGGAGTTTGGTGTTAGATGATTAGTAAATTGGACTGTAATTTTTTTATTATATAACCAAGAAAATCTTGAGTTCTGCGCAAAATTTCTTTTAGTGAGTGGAGAATAGCAAGAGAGAGTAGATTTGAGTGGGGTGATGGTGGGAAAGAATAAAGTTGCCTTCAGTTCCCACCTACTGAGTCCAGTATGTCCAATTACCAGTTGTGTTCCTATGCTTCCACTAGTAGGAAAAGACAAACCTCCACACAGCTCATCCAGACACCCTGCAGGAGGCAGGCAGTGATGAGGAAAGAGAGAGGGCTCCTGGAAAGGAAGGAGTATTGAAAGACTGGGTTAAAGCCGGGCGTGGTGGCACACATTTGTAATCCCAATACTTGGGAGGCTGAGACAGGAGGATCGCAGGTTCTCAACCAGCCTCAGCAACTTAGTGAGACCCTCAGCAACATAGAGAGACCCTATTTCAAAAAAAAATAAGATAGGGATGGGGGGTATAGCTCAGAGGTAAAACGCCCCTGGGTTTAATCCCCAGTAACAACAAAAAAAATATGGGTTGACTGAATATTTACCTCAAAGAGAAATTACAAGTAAAAGATAGATAATGAGTTAATTTAATTGATCAGTTTAATTTTCCCCCCACCAGTAGCAAGACTGGAGGAAGACAGCTGAGCACGGTTGTGTCCTTCATTAAAATTTAAAAAGCTTCACTTTGGCACATCTGATTCTATTTCACACTTTCTACAAATATAAAAATAAAACACAAGGCTGGGTATGGTGGCGCATACCTCTAATCCCAGTACTTGGGAGGCTGAGACAGGAGGATTGCAAGGTTCAAGGCCGGCCTCAGCAACTTAGCAAGATCCTATTTCAAAATAAAAAATAAAAGGGCTGGGGGACAGCTCGGAGGAAGAATGCACCTGGGTTCAATCTTCAGCAAGAGTTGGAAGTAGCTGAGCTCACTGATGAATTTGTGAGGAGAGAAGTCCTGAGATTTAGAGAGCGACGATGTTCAGGGAGTGGCCCCAGGAAAGAGCCCACGGCACACAGTGGGACCAGGCGGCAAGAGAAAGGGGCGAGCTGGGAAGGAAACGCAGGGGACCTAGGAGAGAATTTCTAGGAAGAAGTGGTCTTCATTTTCATTTTCTTTTTTTTAATTTAAATTTCCTTCATTTTTTAATGAGTACATAAAAACATAAAAGTTGTACCTATTAATGGGGCGTTATAGTTCAATATAAAATGTCCCCTAAAGAGCTCATTTAATGTTTGGAGCTGATGTAATTGAGTCATGAGGGTTGGAATCCCAGAAGTGGATAAATCCACTGTAATGGATTTACCTGGGTGGTACCTGGCAGGCTGGAGGTGGGTCCCTGGGGGTGCAGCCTTGGGATTACATAAAGGATCCTGCTTACTCTCTCTTGCTTCCAGCCTCCATGAGGTGAGCACAGCCCATGTGCTCTCCCTGAGATAGCCCAGAGCCCATGCCCTGAGATCCACGGTCCCCAGCTTCACATGGACTGATCCCAAAACCATAAGAAAATAAATTTTCTTTCCTCTAAATTATGTGGTCAGATCTTTAGATTATGACTGCAAGAATGTTGATGGATACATGGGGTAACATGATGTTCTGATTCATGTATGCATTGTGTAACCTTTAAATCAAGTTAAACATATCACTCTCCTCAAACAATTAGTATTGCTTTGTGGTAAAATTTTTCAAAATTCTTTTTTCTCACTTTTTGAAATATATACACATTTTCATTATCTATTGTCAACCGACTCTGCAGGGTTTTTTGGGGGGTTTTTTTTTGGGGGGGTTTTTTTGGCTTTGTTTTTTTTTTTGCGGTACTGGGGATTGAACCCAGGGGCATTCTACCTCCAAGCTACACCCCCAGCCCTATTTTTTATTCTTTATTTTGAACAGCATCTCACTAAGTTGTGGAGGGCCTCACTAAGTAGCTGAGGCTGGCTGCGAACCCGGATCCTCTGGTCTCAGCCTCCCAAGTACTGGGATTACAAGGGTGTGTTACCATGCCCGGCTTAAAACTTCCTACTTCTAACCATAACTTAGTAACCATTGATCAGCCTCTCCCCATCCTTCCTCCATTCCACTCTCCACAGCCTCCAATACCCATCATTGTACTCTCAACTTGGATGAGATCAACTTTTGGGTTTTGTTTCTTGGTTTTTGTTTTTATTTTAGTTTTTTTTTTTTTTTGCAGTACCGGGGATTGAACACAGGGGCATTCTACCTCCGCGCTACGCCCCCCCCCCGCCCTATTTTTTATACTTTATTTTGAAACCGGGTCTCACGAAGTTGCGGAGGGCCTCACTAAGGAGAGAGAGAGAGAGAGAGAGAGAGAGTGAGACAGGGAGAGAGAAAGCTGAGGCTGGCCGCGAACCCGGATCCTCTGGTCTCCGCCTCCCAAAGTACTGGGATTACAAGCGTGCACCACCACGCCTGGCCTTTTATTTTAGTTTTAGTACTGAGAACTGAACGCAGAGGCATTCTACCTCCGAGCTACAGCCCCAGTCCTTTATATTTATTTTAAAACAGGATCTCTGCTAAGTTGCTGAGACTGGCCTCTTGTGATCCTCCTGTCTCAGCCTCCTAAGTACTGGGATTACAGTCGTGCACCACTGCGCCCGGCAAATATTTTTTTCTTAAAATGGGACAAAGTAAGGCATGTTTAAATGCTTAGAGGAAAGAACCAGAATGAAGGAAAAGCTTAAAGACACAGGTGAGATGGACTAATCAATGAAGCAGGAATCCTGTCAAGGCAGACAGGGATTCACATGAAAAATGGGTGAAGAGGGCTTGACTCTTGGATGAAGCCACCTCTCTGGATAACGAGAGGCGGAAAGGATCCAGGGGACGTTAAGTTGTAGGGTAAGTGCTGGCAGAGAGCTAAGATACATCTAATTTCTTTGAAGTGGGAAGGGAAATCACTAGATGAGGGCCAGGAGGAGGAAAGGGAAGTACTGGGGAGACATGGAGGACTCTTTTAAATAAGAATACTCTAAAGAACCAGAGAGTAAAGCAGAGAAGAATCAGAGGCAGTGCTGAGGACCAAACTGAGGCAGGAGATTATAAATTTCATGGTAACAACATGCATGGTTGTGTGATTTCCCCCTACATCTGGTCATCATACAGATGTAGGAGCTGGGAAGGCAAAGTTGGGCTCCACCAGACACGTGAGAGGGAAGGTTAACGAGGGAGAGACTAAGGGTGTTGTCAGGGAAGTACTGAGCGCCATTCATGGCCAGTGTCAGACCTTTGCAGTTGCTTGTTGGTTTTCCTATTATAATCACTGCCTCTGTGCATATTATACACTAACTTCTTTAAACAGTGCAACAACCTAGGGTTTATTACTTATTTTAGTTAGATATAGAATGGCCCCTTGAAAAGGTCATAAATTGGTGTTTAGAGTTGATGTAATTGAGTCATGAGAGTTGTAATCCCAGCAGTGGATAATCCATTGTAATGGATTTACTAGGTGGTGGCCTAGGCCAGCAGGGTGTGGCTGGAGAAGGTGGGTCCCTGGGGGTGCAACCTCGGGGATTATATATGGTTCCTCCTCCCCTTCCTCTCTCTCTTGCTTCCAGCCTTCATGATGTGAAGAGCCTTGTGCTCTCCCTCTCTCCGCGTCCCAACATCGCCATGCCCTGAGATCTGTGGTCCCCAGCCTCACATGGACTGAACCCCAAAACCAGGAGCTAATAAATATTTTTTCTAAGTTATGTGGTCGAGTCTTTTAGATTATAGCTGTGAAGATGTTGATGAATACATGACTTTATGATTACTCTCTATAGAAGAAGAAAGCAACACTCAGATGTTACATAATTTGACCAAGACCATGCAGCTAGCAAGAGACAAGCTGGAATTAAAATCCATGTTGTGTGATTCCGGGTTCAGTGGACTTCTTCCCACTGCCTGTTCTTTCTTCCTAAATCTCTGTAAAACACCTCAGTTTAAGGTTAAAATTGTAATAGAGAGTTCCAAAAAGGAAGTCCAGGTTGCTCATGAAAACCTAAAGCTTCCAGATAGGAGTTCTAGTTGCTTCCCTAAGCTGTGTGAAGCTAATCAAATAAAGACTGCTAGTCATGAGGCCTCTTACACAGAAGCTTAGTTGACATCCATTCTTCCCTTCCTCTCATCCCTCTTTCTTACTCTTGTAAGTGTCCTTGCTAAAGAAATAGACAGTGAACTGAATCCTGACCTATTGTGTATGTGTGTGTG
>PVJS01029642.1:0-24641 GCA_004027185.1 Glis glis
GAGAGAGAGAGAGAGAGAGAGAGAGCGCGCGAGCTGAGGCTGGCCGCGAACCCGGATCCTCTGGTCTCCGCCTCCCAAAGTACTGGGATTACAAGCGTGCGCCACCACGCCCGGCTTGAATCCAGGGTCATTCTAACTCTGAGCTACACCCCCAGCCCTATTCTTTCTTTCTTATTTATTTTTGTGGTACTAGGGATTGAACCCAAGAGCATTCTACCTATGAGCTACATCCCAACTGTATTTTATTCTTTTTATTTTGAAACAGGGTCTCACTAAGTTGTGGGGGGGCCTCATTAAGTTGCTGAGGCTGGCTTCGAACCTGCGATCCTCCCGTGTCAGCTTCCCAAGTACTGGGATTACAATCATGCACCACCATGCCCAGCTCAAACTCATTCTCTTTGCCCTTTGTATCTGCAAATCTGGTTTCCTTGTATATGTCAAACACTCAATTTGGGGGGGGGTGTTACTGGGGACTGAACCCAGGGTCATGGTCATTCTACCTCCAAGCTACACTTCCAGCCCTTTTTTATTTTGAAACAGGGTCTTGCTAAATTACAGAGGCTGTCCTCTAACCTGCGATCCTCCTGTCTCAGCCTCCCAAGTACTGGGATTAAAGGTGTGTGCCACCATACCCAAAAAAGACACATTTTGTGTGTGTGTGTGTGTGTGTGTGTGTGTGGTACTGAGAGTGGAACCCAGGGACCTTCTACCTCTGGGCTTACCCCCAGCCCTATTTTATTTTATTTTATTTATTTATTTATTTATTTATTTTTTGCGGTACCGGGGATTGAACCCAGGGGCGTTCTACCTCCGCACTACACCCCCGGCCCTATTTTTTATACTTTATTTTGAAACTAGGTCTCACAAAGTTGCGGAGGCCTCACTAAGTAGAGAGAGAGAGAGAGATGGGGGACAGAGAGAGACAGGGAGAGAGAGAGAGAGAGCGAGCTGAGGCTGGCCGCGAACCCGGATCCTCCAGTCTCTGCCTCCCAAAGTACTGGGATTACAAGCGTGCGCCACCACGCCCGGCCTATTTTATTTTAATTTTTAATTTTTTTTTTTTGCGGTACCAGGGATTGAACCCAGGGGCTTTCTACCTCCGAGCTACATCCCCGGCCCTATTTTTTATACTTTATTTTGAAACCAGGTCTCACGAAGTTGCGGAGGCCTCACTAAGTAGCTGAGGCTGGCCGCAAACCCGGATCCTCCGGTCTCCGCCTCCCAAGTACTGGGATTACAAGTATGCGCCACCACACCTGGCTTATTTTATTTTTTATTTAGAAACAGGGTCTCGCTAAGTTGCTGAGAGCCTCACTAAGTTGCTGAAGCTGACTTCGAACCTGCAATTCTCTTGTCTCAGCCTCCCAAGTACTGGGATTACAGGCGTGTGCCACCACACCCGGCTCAACATAGATAATTTTTTTTTCTTTTGTGGTACCGGGGATTGAACCCAGGGGCATTCTACCTCCGAGCTACACCTCCGGCCCTATTTTTTTATCCTTTATTTTGAAACCGGGTCTCATGAAGTTGCAGAGGCCTCACTAAGTAGCTGAGGCTGGCCGTGAGCCCAGATCCTCTGGTCTCAGCCTCCCAAGTACTGGGATTACAAGCGTGCGCCACCATGCCCGGCTCAACAGACAATTTTGATGATGGAATGTGAAAAGTAAATGAATGCCAGGCATGGTGGCACACATCTGTAATCCCAGTACTTTGGAGACTGAGGCAGGACGATCTCGAGTTTGAGACAAGCCTGTGCAATTTAGCAAGACCCTGTCTCAGAATTTAAAAAAAGGGGGGGGCTGGGAATGTCGACCAGTAGTAGAGCATTTGCCTAGCATGTGTGAGGCCTTGATTTCCATCTCCAGTAGAGGGGAAAAAATCCATTGTCTTTGTAAATTTAACAGCATACAGCATATGCTCCAAGGACCAGTGAATTACTATTGTGATGAAGCTTCCCAAACCCAAGTAGTGTGATGGGTGTTTTAGACTGTGTGCCTTGAGCACAAATCAGAGCTCAGAACCTCCCCCAGGCACAGGGCACCATGAAGCCGGAGCTCAGGACAACATACCAGGAGCGCGCATCACTGTGCCAACAGTAACCAAGACACACTTCTGAGACTTGCTTGTGTGCTCTTTACTTTGATTGCTTGAGTTTTAACTAAGATGCTTCCCTATTTATCATTTCCCTACTTATCCCCACACCACCCCAAATCCCTCAAATAAATGAATATTTAACCAAACTATTTTCTTCGGTCCAGCATATCCTTCCATATTTAATGGCTCAAAGCAAACTGAACCCTTAGGATTTTTTTTTTTTTTTTGGTGGTGGTACTGGGGATTGAACCCAGGGGCATTATACCTATGAGCTACACCCCCAGCCCTATTTTATTTTTTTATTTTGAAATAGGGTCTCGCTAAGTTGCTGAGGCTGGCCTCGAACCAGCAATCCTCCTGTCTCAGCCTCCCAAGTACTGGGATTATAGGTGTGTATCACCATGCCCAGCAAACCTTAGGAATTTGTACTATAATACAGGCATATATATGGCAAATAAAATATGTAAATGTTACATTCAGAGGACATACTCATTTCTACTTCTAGCATAAGTTCTGACAAACTGGCCCTAATGCCTTCTGCCTCGAAGAACACCTTTGTGGAACCCAGGCCTGGTATGTCTCCTCGGTCCCCCCTGAGGGCAGATGGACAATGTTGTCTACCTGTGAGCCTCTCCTGGTGTTGCTCTGTCCAGTCACAATGGGTCACACATGTTCCTTTCATACATGTGACCCATATGCTGGCCACAGCCACCCATCCTGCTCACAGTTCTGCCCAGAATGTCCACTTTATCCTGCTCAGCTTAAGCCCAGCCCGCTCTCACACCTTTCCACTCATGAATTCTGGGTGTATGCAAATTACATCTATTCGTTCCTCTAGTTTTTTGCTGTTTAACAATCACCTGCAGGGCAAGGGCTGCCATATTGGGATGTCCACAGTGCCTACCAAGCAGGTAGGTGCAGGCACTGCTCTTGAGTGTGTGAGTTGTACTAGGGATTGAACCCAGGGGCATTCTGCCTCTGCCCTACACCCCCAGCCGGATTTTATTTATGTATTTTTGCAGTACTGGGGCTTGAACCCAGGGACATTCTACCTCCAAGCTGCACCCCCGGCCCTATTTTTTATACTTTATTTTGAAACCGGGTCTCACTAAGTTGCAGAGGGCCTCACTAAGTAGCTGAGGCTGGCTGTGAACCCGGATCCTCCCAAGTACTGGGATTACAAGCATGCGCCACCATGCCCAGCTGCTCTAGGGTTTTTTGAACACACAGGTGGAGCCTAAACTGTCCTTTCTGGGACTGCCCTAGATTCCCTCCTGAACATCTTGTTTTGAAGGCTTCCTGGTCCCAACCTAGGGCATTTCCACAAGAGTCAAGACCCACTGCCAGGGGTGGTGAGTGTCCAATGGTCCCCAGGGGATGGCCCCCCAGAGGCCCTGCTAGCCGGGTGGGGACGGGGGTGGGGGGACTGGCGCCTGAGCGTCTGCGGAACCACTTGTAGAGGGTGGCCAGTGCCAGAGGGGCCGCTAACAGGGTAGTTAGCGGGGTGGCTGGTGTCCGAGGGCCTGCTAGCTGGGACGGCCAGTGTCCCAGGGCCCGGTAGCTGAGTGGCTAGCGTCTCAGGGTCTGCTTGCCCATGGTGTCCAAGGGATGCTCTGCTCGCAGGGGTGGTCTGTGTTCGAGAGTCGGCTAGCTGGGATGGCCAATGTCCGAGGGCCCGCTAGCCACAGTAGCCAGCACCTGTGGGTCTGCTCGCCCAGAGTGTCCAAGGGCCCGCTTGCAGGGATGGCTAGCGCCTGAGGGTCCACTCGCAGGGTGGCCAGTGTCCTAGGGCCAGCTAGCCACAGTGGCTAGCGCCTGATGGTCCTCTCGCCCAGGGTGTCCGAGGGCCCGCTAGCCGGGGTGGCCAGTGTCCGAGGACCCGGCGTGGCTTGCTCGTGGTCGTCGACGCCTGCGCTTTTGTTTCGATGGAAGGACTTCCACGGGTCACTGAGCATCCGGCCTACCGACGGTCTCCACTGGGGGGATCCTAACTGTCTGACTGTAGGGGGGCACTGCTTCGTCCTCGGGTGTCAGCGCTGAGGGCGCTGCCGCAGCGGACCGCGCAGCTCCCGGCAGCGCAGAGGTCGCGCGGGGGCTTTAGGGGGCCACAGCCAGTATCGGCCCGGTGGGGCAGGGGCGCCGCCAGGGAGGCCCCGCGCTCAGGACGCGGCGCGCCGAGGCGGCGACGCCAGGTGGGTGGCGCGGTGGCGCCCGCGCCCGCCGTGACCTTGGCCACCACCCCCGCCAGCCCGCCGCTCCCCCAACCCGATTCCGCGCGGGACCCGCGCTCCGCCCCGGGTTTTCCGCGTCACCGCGGCCCGGCCTGCGCCGTGCGTCGTGCGTCGCCGGCGGACGTGCGGGCGCTCAGAGCGGCGCGGCTCGCCATTGGCTGGCCACGGTAGCCCCACTGCCGTGCGCTGCGCCCATTGGCCCGCATGCCCGTCCGTCGCGGGCGGCGGTGCGCGGCCGCCCGAGCTCCCGCCCTCGCCGCTCTCCTCGCCGGCCGGCGGCCTCGGCGCCCGTCCTCGGCTCGCGCGGCCCACGACCGCGCCCGGGCCTCGGCCCCGCCAGGGCGCCCGCACGGATCGGGCGGGCCTCGCAGGCGATGGCGGCCGCGGCGGCGCTCTCGGGTGCGGGCGCCCCTCCCGCGGGCGGCGGGGCCGGGGGCGGCGGGTCCCCGCCGGGCGGCTGGGCCGTGGCGCGGCTCGAGGGCCGCGAGTTCGAGTACCTCATGAAGAAGCGCTCGGTGACCATCGGGCGCAACTCGTCTCAGGGCTCGGTGGACGTGAGCATGGGCCACTCGAGCTTCATTTCGCGGCGCCACCTGGAGATCTTCACGCCCCCGGGCGGCGGCCATGGCGCGGCGGCCCCCGAGCCCGCGCAGCCCCGGCCCGACGCGGGCGGCGACTTCTACCTGCGCTGCCTCGGCAAGAACGGCGTGTTCGTGGACGGCGTGTTCCAGCGGCGCGGGGCTCCGCCGCTGCAGCTGCCGCGCGTGTGAGTGTCGGGTGGGCGGGGGCCGCGGCCTGGACTCGAACCCGACCCAGGTCCAGGCCACGAGCAGGGCTGTACCCAGACCCCCACCCATGGTCTCCAACCAGGACCCAGACTTTGTCCCCGTTCCCTCTCTGACCCCGGTGGTCTACCCGTAAGCAGGCCAGACCAGGACCAGGACCCCCGACCCGCCACTAGCACCTGACCCAGGACCAGCACCAGGACCCACCACCTGGTCATACTTCCCACAACTAGGACCCCGTCCCTGTCTTGACCTATGGCCAGATCCCAGACCCAGGTAGGACCCATTTCCCACAAGCGGGGCAGACCCATGACCAGGACCATTCCTGATCCTGATCCACCACCTACCATGGGAGGAACCAGGACCCAGACCACGATCCCCCAGGCTCTTAACTGGAGGACCGAATCAGCCAACCCCTAGCCTTGACTGTCCTACACACAGCCAGACCCAGGACTACACCCGTGGGTGATCCACTTGGATCCTATTCCATAACCCCCAGCCAGGACCTAGCCCATCATCCCTGCCCAGGACCCTCTGGTGCCATGCAGGGCCTTCACCTGTGCGCCTGGGTCAGGGTTTTTCTGATTCTCTGTGTCCTGGGAGTTGGCATATGTTGATCGAAATCAGCAGGTAGGTCATCCTCAAGGGAATGTTAGCTGTGTGTGCAGTGGAAGAATTGCCCAGAACTAGACTCATGTCTTCCTGATGAGAGGATGTCTGCCAGTCCTTTCCATTAAGTTTTCTGTAGCAAAGTGCTTCCATAGTGTGGTAGTCTCAACTTGCAAGGATTCTTTTTCTTGCTCTGATTGGTAGTCTAAAAATTGAAAACTCTTAAGATTTTTTGCTTTTTACTGGGGATTGAACTCAGAGCCTTGTGTGTGCTAGGTAGGTGTGTTACCACCGAGTTACATCCCCAGTCCTTTTGATTTTATTTTGAGGCAGGGTCTCACTAAATTGCTTAGGCTGGCATGGGATTTTGGATCCTCCTGCCTCAGCCTCCCAAGTAGCTGGAATTACAGGTGTGTGGTACTTTGTCTGGCCAAGCATTTTTATTTACTTTTTTTTGGCACTGGGGATTGAACTCAGAGGTGTTCTATCATGGAGCTACACCACATCCCTCTTATTCTTTATTTTTGTGGTGCTGGGGATTGAACCTGGGACCTTGTGCAGGCTAGGCAAGTGCTCTACCACTGAGCTACATCCCAAGCTTATTCTTTATTTTGAAACGGTCTAAGTTGCTGAGGGCTTCGCTAAGTTACTGAGGCTGGCCTCAAACCTGCAGTCCTCCCGTCTCATCCTCCCAAGTACTGGGATTACTGGTGTGTGCCACCGGGCCCAGCTTAGCCGAGCATTTTTTTTCTTTTTTTTTTTTGTGGTGGTACTGGGGATTGAACCCAGGGGCGTTATACCTCGCCACTACACCCCAGTTCTTTTTATTTTTTATTTGGAAACTGGGTCTCACTAGGTTGCTGAGGCTGTCCTGTGATCCTCCTGTTTTAGCCTCCCAAGTACTGGGATTATAGGCATGTGCCATCCAGCCCATTGGCCAAGCACTTTTAAATTTGTATCCTGAACCTTAAAATTTTGGGAAAACTGGATACTTTCAACGTAACTGTTGTTTTTTTTCTTTTTTTGCGGTACTGGGAATTGAACCCAGGGACATTCTGCCTTCAAGCTACAACCCAACCCTATTTTTATTCTTTATTTTGAAACAGGGTCTCACTAAGTTGCAGAGGGCCTCACTAAGTAGCTGAGGCTGGCTGCGAATCTGGGATCCTCCTGTCTCAGCCTCCCAAGTACTGGGATTACAAGTGTGCGCCACCACACCCAGCTTTCAACATAACTTTTTAATAAAGGCAGCTGGTTATGTAGAAATTATTATAGGTCATAGAGACTATTGAGTGAACCTCATAAGGAACTGTCATTCGTGCTACAAAATAATTCAGCTTGGTTCTATAGTATGATGAAATTATTCACTGATTTTGAAAAACATTTGCTCCCTAGGAAATGCTAATATTCCTCAGGAGCTTGCTTCTAGATCATTGCAAGTACAATCTTTGTCCACAAATTGGAAAATTTAACTGTTTAAGTTGTTGGAGATGCTCGTAAAAGCTATACTTTTCTTTTTACTTTTTTTTGGTACTGGGGATTGAACCCAGGGGCATTGAGCTACATCCCCAGCCTTATTTTATTATTTATTTGTTTGTTTTTTGTGATACTGGAGATGGAACCCAGGGTCTTTCTACCTCTGGGCTACACCCCCCGACCCATTTTATTTTTTATTTGGAAACTGGGTCTCGCTAAGTTGCTGAGAGCCTCACTAAGTTGCTGAGGCTGGTCTTGAACCTGTGATCCTCCTGTCTCAGCCTCCCAAGTACTGGGATTATAAGCATGTGCCACCATGCCTGGCTCTTATTTTTTTATTTTGAAACAGGGTTTACTAAGTTGCTGAGGCTGGCCTTGAGCCTGTGATCCTCCTGTCCCAGCCTCCCGAGTACTGGGATTACAGGTATGCACCACCACACCTGGTTTAAAGCTTTATTTGTGTGTGTGTGTGTGTGTGTGTGTGTGTGTGTGTGTGTGTTACTGGGGATTGAACCCAGGGGCATTCTACCTCTGAGCTATACCCCCAGCCCTACTTTTTATTCTTTATTTTAAAATAGGGTCTCACAAAGTTGCAGAGGACCTCACTAAGTAGCTTAGGCTGGCTGCAAATTTGAGATCTTCCTGTCTCAGCCTCCTAAATACTGGGATTACAAGTGTGCACCACCACCCCCGGCTTATGTTTCTTAATTCCTTGGTGTATGTGTATGTGCTCGGTGCTATTGCTCAGATAGCCTTGGAGAGGTGTAGTAGCTTATTCCTTAATCCTTACTAGCATCACTTGAAAGAATGTTATCTTCAAGCCAAGATGTTTATGTGTTTTTAATACTGTAGACTGCATAAAATCAATGGTAAGAGTCTAATGGCTGTCTTTGTATATGTGTGTGGGGGGGGCACAGGATGGAACTGCTGACGCCTTTTTTGTGGTACTGGGGATGGAACCCAGCGACATTCTACCTCCGAGCTATACCCCAACCCTATTTTTTATTCCTTATTTTTGAAACAGGGTCTCACTAAGTTGCGGAGGGCCTCACTAAGTAGCTGAGGCTGGCCTCTAACCTGTGATTCTGTCTTAGCCTCCCAAGTACTGGGATTACAAGCACGTGCCACCACACCCGGCTTAGAAAATTACATATTTACTCTGAGGAGTTAGGGAGTTTTAGAGAAAATGCTCTCATTCTTCAGCTAAAAACCATTTGTGTTGAATTGTATGTGTGCCAACATAATGAATATGGAAATAAATTGACCTTTCAGTGAGGAAGTTGAATTCAGAGTTTGTGCAAGGGTACTTACCATAGAGGTGAGTAGGAAGTGTGGTGAGATGGGGGCTAGGCTTGTGCACAGGGAGGAGGAGTTCACTCAAGTGAATGTAAGCCCTGGACTTGGTATGTGCTTGGGAACCTCTGCCCATGCTGACATGGGAATGTCTTCATTCACAGAGGGATTTGCACCTCTGTACAGTGTGAAATACATGGTTAACCCGCAGGGTGTTTAATATCTTCCCGATTTTGTGTATATGTGTGTTTATGGGGGGGCTGGGGCTTGAACCCAGGGGCGTTCTACCACTGAGCTACATCCCCAGCCCATTTTATTTATTTTTTAAAAATTTTAATTTAGCCCGGCATGGTGGCTCACACTTGTAATCCCAGTACTTGGGAGGCTGACATAGGAGGATCTGGGTTCGCAGCCAGCCTCAGCTACTTAGTGAGGCCCTCCGCAACTTAGTGAGACCCCGTTTCAAAATAAAAGAATAAAATTTTTTTGTCTTTTTTTCCGGTACTGGGGATTGAACGCAGGGGCATTCTACTTCCGAGCTACACCCCCAGTCCTATTTTTTTTTTTTAATTCTTTATTTTGAAACAGGGTTTCACTAAGTTGCAGAAGGCCTCACTAAGTAGCTGAGGGTGGCCGAGAACCCGGATCCTCCAGTCTCAGCCTCCCAAGTACTGGGATTATAAGTGAGCACCACCACACCCGGCTTTTTAAAATTTAATTAATTTATTTTGTGTGGTGCCAGGGATTGAACTCAGGGGCATTCTACCTTCGAGCTACATCCCCAGCCCTATTTTTTAATTTCTATTTTGAAACAGGGTCTCACTAGGTTGATGATAGTCTCACTATTTGCTGAGGTTGTCCTCGAACCTGCGATCCTCCTGTCTCAGCCTCCCACATACTGGGGTTACAAGTGTGCACCACCATGCCTGGCCCTATTTTATTTTTTTATTTTGAAACAGGGTCTCACTAAGTTCCTGAGGCTGGCCTGGAACCCGCAATCCTCCTGTCTCAGCCTCCCAAGTAATGGGATTACAAGTGTGTGCCACTATGCCCAGCTTTTATTTTTTACTTTGAGATCTAAATTGCCCAGGCTGGCCTTGGTTTGTGTGTGTGTGTGTGTGTGGGGTTACTGGGGATTGAACCCAGGAGCATTCTACCCTTGAGCCACACCCTAGCCCTATCTTATTTATTTATTTGTTTGTTTGTTTATTTATTTTGGTACTGGGGTTGGAACCCGGAGGCATTTTACCTCCAAATTATACCCCCAACCTGATTTTATTTATTTGGAAACAGAGTCTCATTAAGTTGCAGAGTTATTTTTTACTTTGAAACAGGGTTTTGCTAAGCTACTGGAGGCCTCACTAAGTTGCTGAGGCTGGCCTTGAACCTGCGATCCTCCTGTCTCAGCCTTCCAAGTACTGGGATTACAGGTATGCACCACCACACCCGTTTTGGTTTTTTTTTTTGTATGTGTGTCATACCCGCCAAGTGTTTGTTTTTTCCTTGAATTTAAGCTCTGTTTAGATTGATATTACAAGTAAGTTCTTTGTGGGTTTTTTTTTTGTGAGTGTGTGTGGTACTGGAGATTGAACCAGTACTGAGCTACACCACCAGCCCTTTTTATTTTGAGACAGGATCTCACTAAGTTGCTTGAGGCTTGCCTCGAACTTGGGTTCTTCTTGTCTCACTCTCCCAAGTAGCTGGGATTATAGGCTGTCATGAATATTTGATGTGGGCACACATACCTTTTCAGGGTGGTTGGTGAACCCTGTGCCCGTCATGGATGGGCATGCATGGGGCTCAGTGTGCATGAGAACACCAGAGTATGTGGTTTTCCAGAAAGCAAATGATCCTGCCAGTCCTTGATTTTCAGCCAAGTGTGCAGGCCTGTGTATAGGGAAGTACAATGCTTCCTTGCTGAGAACCTGACTCACTAGAGGCGCAGGTGTTCCTGGGATTGGGGTCTGTGGGGCAAATGGCAGTGGCTTCACAGGTATGACTAGGCTAGTAGCCTGGGACTGGAGAGGGTTTAATTTAACCTTGAGGTGGGTTGTCAGGGCAGCCAGAGTGTGAGGTTTTCCCGAGCCTGGGGAGGGAGCATTCTCTCATCCATCAGTTGAACGCATGAAGAATGTCCTCTCTCAGGACAGGGCCAAGTTTGTCCAAAGACCAGATTTGCCACCTGAGACTAATGAAGTTTTAGGAAGATCAGTTGGACAGGAATGCTTACGTTCTTTGTTGCCATGGTAGCACACTAAATACAATGTGTAAGTAAAAATAAGTGACTAATAGCTGTATATAGTTTGAAAATGTCAAATGAATTTGCCATATTTTGATCAGTAAGATCCTATAGTATCAGTAGCCAAACATGAATAGAACAAATTGAATTTACTGTTGCTCATAATTACTCAGAATGCAAAGCCGAAATTGTGTTTGTTTAGAAAAGTGGCCTCTGTTCTTAAGTCAGTGAGACTGCCCGCCTGTCTGCCCTGCCTCATGGTAAAGTCATACTTCTTTCTCATATGGCGTGTTCGAGCTTGTAGATTGTGTTTGGTAATGCCATATTTAACAGTTGCTCATTAAGGCAGAGGCAGCATCACTAAGTTGCTGAGGCTGACTGCAAACCTGCGATCCTACGGTCCTCCTGTCTCAGTCTCCCAAGTACTGGGATTATAGGTGAGGACCACTATGCCTGGCTTTTTTTGTTGTTGTTTGTGGCACTGGCGTTGGAACCCAGGGACATTCTAGCTCTTAGCTATACCCCCAGCCCTGTTTTATTCTTTAATTTTGAAATAGGGTCTCACTAAGTTGCCCGGGGTGGCCTTGGACTTGTGATCCTCCTGCCTCAGCCTCCTGGGTAGCTAGAATTACAGGCATGCACCACTGTGCCCGGCTTTTATTTTATTTTGAGACAGGGTCTCACTAAGTTGCCACGTATTAGTATTTTCACAGCTATAATCCAAAGACCTGACCGCGTAATTTATTTATTTTTACTTTATCTTTATTTATTTATTTTTTGTGGTACTGGGGATTGAACCCAGAGGCATTCTACCTCCAAGCTACACCCCTAGCCCTATTTTATTTTTATTTTGAAACAGGGTCTCACTAGGTTGATGAGAGTTTCACTACTTGCTGAGGCTGTCCTTGAACCTGCAATCCTCCTGTCTCAGCCTCCCAAGTACTGGGATTACAAGCATGTGCCACCATGCCTGGCTGAACACGTAATTCAGAGGAAGATTTATTTGCTCGCTATTTTCTTTGGAGATATTGGGGTTCAGTCCTTGTGAGGCCAGGGACTACGGATCTCAGGGCATGGAGCCAGTGGGAAGTGGAGAAAGAGCGCAAGGCTTTGCTCCTCACATCATGGAGGCCAGAAGCAAGAGAGCAAGCCAGGGAAGGAAGAACCATGTTAATCCCCAAGGTGCAGACCCAGGGACCCACCTTCTCCAGGTGTAATCCCAGCACTTGGGAGGCTGAGACAGGAGGATCACAGGTTCAAGACCAGACTCAGAAACATAGTACGACTTTTAGCAACCTAGCAAGACCCTGTTTTCAAACAAAAACATAAAAAGGGCTGGAATGTAGCTTGGAGGGTTGAATCCTCAGTACCACACACACACACACACACACACACACACACACACACACACAAATATATGCAGACAAACATCTTCAGGCGCTGATCGTGTAGTGAAGGGATTCTAGTCAGACATGGTACCCAAGTTACGTCCCCCTGCACCAGCAGGTCCTTCTAGGTCACTGTTGCAGAGCGCTGCCAGCCTGGCGTGATGCGTGCTTGGTGGCAAGGTCCCAGGAGGTGGGGCCGTTAGAGTAACAGATCTCTCCATTATGAAAATGCAACTGTTCTTGCTTTGCTGAAGAGAAAGGTAGTTTTTTTTGGAAATGAAGACTAGAGGATTTCTAAAATAAGGAAGCTTTTAATGAAAGCAATTAGCATTTTGGATAGTATTCTTACATGCTTTACATTTCTGTGTGGCTCTTGTTTTCTTTTCTGATTGGTTTTAGGGCAATTTATAACATTTTAAGTAATGACAGTATGGTAAGTCGGCTTCCACAGTTCTTGGTCCCACCTCGTAATGAGGATTTTTTTTCCTCTTTTTTTTTTTTGCTGCACTGAGTATTGAACCCAGGGGCATTCAACCTCCAAGCTACACCTCCAGCCCTATTTTTACTTTTTATTTTGAAACAGGGTCTCACTAAGTTGTGGAGGGCCTCACTAAGTAGCTGAGGCTGGCCACGAACCTGTGATCATCCTTTCTCAGCCTCCCAGGTACTGGGATTACAAACATGCACCACCACGCCTGACTATAATGAGGATTTTTTATTTTATTTATTTATTTATTTATTTATTTATTTATTTATTTATTTATTTATTTTTTGCAGTACCGGGGATTGAACCCAGGGGCATTCTACCTCTGAGCTACGCCCCCAGCCCTATTTTTATCCTTTATTTTGAAACCAGGTCTCACGAAGTTGCGGAGGGCCTCACTAAGTAGCTGAGGCTGGCCGCGAACCTGGATCCTCTGGTCTCTGCCTCCAAAGTACTGGGATTACAAGCGTGTGCCACCATGCCTGGCCTAATGAGGATTTTTTAACTTGCTGATGAAATACAGCACAAGCGCTTGTTATAGGCACATGTTGCCATTTCTATGGTTGAAGCAGGCTTTGAGAGCCGTGATAAGGTGTGGCTGTTGCCATCCCAGGAAACGGTGGCCCAGGGAGACTGGACGCCCTGCCCAGGTGAGAGAGCACTGCCTTTCCCCGGCACCTCAGTTTGGGGTAGGTGTGGGCTTTGTACATCTCAGCTGTGTGGTTTTTTGTTTTTTTTTTTTTTTGGTGCTGGGGATTAAACCCAGAGGCATTTTATCTCTGAGCTACATCCCACCCCTTTTTATTTTTTATTTTAAAACTGGGTCGTGCTAAGTTGCTGAGGGCCTCACTAAGTTGCAGAGAGGCTGGCCTTAAACCTGCAATCCTCCTGTCTTGGCCTCCCCAGTACTGGGATCACAGGTGTGGGCCACTGTGCCTGGTTATCGCAGCTGCATTGACAGGATTGGGGAAGGTGCTCTGCTGAGCATTCCTTGGAACTTTTAGACAACAATGTGCTTTTTGCTGCCTTTTGTCATTTGAGATAGAATGCCTGCGTGCCATGCCGTAGGTGGTGAAAGGTGTCAGGATCCAATAGTCATTCTCCCTAGGGTGGGTCTGCCCCTTTCCCTCCCTAGGGTATTTGGCAATATGTGGAGACATGCTTGGTTGGCATCAGCTGGGAAGGCTCATGTCACTGGCATCTAGAGTGCAGAGGCCAGGGATGCTGCTAACAATCTCATGCTGCACAGGACAGTCCACCACAGAGTGATCAGGCCCCCAGTGTTGGCTGTGGGAGGTGGAAGCCTCTGGCACTTGGTAACAGCTGGGATTCACTCTTGGCCTTATCATTGGTGAGTTTTGATAGTTTTTTTTTTTCTCCCATCATGGTGTCTCCATAGAACCTTGACCCTGCCTTAGCAATTGTCCCAATTCCACAGAAGATACCTTTTCTAATTAATTAGAGCCTGGAGGTGGAGAGGCTGCAACGTGGGATCAGCACCGTGCTCTGCCAGGTCCCTGGTGGTGAGATCTGGCTGGCTTCAAGGAAGTGGTGGTAGCTGATGTTCTTCCAAGCAGAATGTGTACTCCCACCATGTTGATTGACGTTAGGTTGATACATGTTCTGAAAACATTCATGGTTCATAGGGAAAAAAGACATGGCATCATAGCTGAGTTCCTGTGTTTTGTGACCCTGGTTCCACTGGAGAATGGACTGTGGCGCCCCGTCATAGTCACCATGGCCACACTAAGATATGGGTGTCCAAGACGCTATTTCTCACTATTACCTGTAGTAGGAAAACTCATCTTTGACTCTTATTCCAACTGATGGGATACAGGAAACAAGTAAATTGGAGATTACTGTTGTGTTCTGATGATTTTGAGTGCATAGGCGTCTTTTAGAAGTAGCATCCATGTTTTTGCCATTTCTAACCTGTTGGAGTATGTCAGAGTTATGAGTGTTGTTTCTACTGCTGCTTGAGTTGGGTGGAGGAATGTGTGGGTTCGATGTAAACTGTCCATTCTGGCGCCTCCTTGAGTCTCCTGTCCCACTTGGCACATTCTCTCTCTTTTTCTTTCTTTTGCGGGTAGTGGGGATTGATCCAGGGGTGCTTTACCCTGAGCTATAATAGCCTTTACCCTTTTGTGTGTGGGGGGGTACTGGGGATTGAGCCCAGGGGCATTCTACCTCCAAGCTACACCTCCAGTCCTTTTTTATTTTTATTTTGAAATAGGGTCTTGCTAGGTTGATGAGAGTATCAGTACTTGCTGAGGCTGTCCTCAAACCTGGATCCTATTCCTGTCTCAGCCTCCCAAGTACTGGGATTATAAGTGTGTGCCACTATGCCCAGCTTTTATATAGTTTTAAATTTTGAAATGATCTGGCTAAGTTGCTGAGTCTCGCTAAGTTGCTGAGGCTAGCCTCGAACCTGCAATCCTCCTGTCTCAGTCTCCCACACCTGATATGACAGGTGTGTGCAACCACACACAGCAGTACAAGCTTTTTTTTAATGGTGGCACTGTGAATTGAACCCAGGGGCATTCTACCTCTGAGCTACACCCCCAGCCTTATTTTATTCTTTTATTTTGAATCAGTGTTACTACTAAGTTGTGGAGGTCCTAAGTTGCTGGGGCTGGCTGTGACCCTGCAATCCTCCTGTCTCAGCCTCCCAAGTACTGGGGTTACAGATAGGCCCTACCACATCTGGCTATACTGCTGTTTCTTTGTGTGCCTTGTGATTTTTGTTGTTGAAAACTGGACATTCCTTTGACTGTTTGGTGGGTCGCTTTGGAAGTCAGATGTTCTTCCTTCTCCAGGGTGTGCTGGTAAGTTTAGTTTGTTTGTTGAAGGCTATGGGAGCCCCTTTTAGTGACTTTCTCAAACTGTTATTGCAAAGACAATATTCCTTGACCGCGTGGAAACAGAAGTCCTTATTCCTCAGCTTGTGTTTGGCTCTTATTTTGACAGAGCTTTCCTTGAAAGCAGGAGTTCTCCCAGCCTTTGTGGGTTGGCTGTGTGCCTGGGCCCTCCTTCACTCCTGGTCCAGCTTGCTCTCTGCCTAGAGACCAGCCTGAGGTGGAAGCTGGGGTCTCCCAGGTCTTGCCTGAGTATGTGCACTGTGTGAGCCTGCATTCCAGCACCTCGTGACCCAGCACATTAGAATTCTGTTGTAGAACACCTGAATGAGCTGGGCATGGTGGCGCACACCTGTAATCCCAGTACTTGGGAGGCTGAGGCAGAAGGATCACAGGTTCGAGACCAGCCTCAGCAATTTAGCGAGACCCTGTTTCCAAATATAAAATAGGAGCCGGGCATGGTGGTGCATGCTTATAATCCCAGTACTTGGGAGGCTGAGACTGGAGGATCTGGGTTCGTGGCCAGCCTCAGCTACTTAGTGAGGCCCTCCTCAAGTTAGTGAGACCCTGTTTCAAAATAAAGAATAAAAAAATAGGGCTGGAGGTGTAGCTCGAAGGTAGAATGCCCCTGGGTTCAATCCCCAGTACCGCAAAAAAAAAAATAATAATAATAAAATAGGGCTGGGGGTGTAGCTCAGAGGTAGAATGACTCGGTTCAATCCCCAGCATTACAAACAACTGAATATTCTAGGTGGGATAGTTAAAGGCTATATAATTAACTTCTTCTCAGTTTGAGTTAGAATTGGCTGCCAAATTATTTGAGGTCAGATTTTTTGGAGCTTTTTGCCATTCTGAATGTCAACAAAGATCTGTGTAAGGCACAGAGGCCACTTCCATGCAAGTCCCCTGGGGAGGGGTGGGAGAGTCAGGTGCAAGAGGTGGTGTCCTCTCTGGCCTTGATGCCTTGCACCCTAGCACTGTCTGCCTCGGGCACACTTCTCCTGTGAACGGATGTCCATCAGGGGCCTGTGGGCTCACCCTCTCTGCCCCGTCTGCCTTGCTTCCCTCAATTCACAGAATGACTCAGTCTGTTTTCTCCCACTTTAACATTTCTCAAATATGTCTTGCCCACAGTTCTTGGCTTAGTGAGCTGAGTCTCAGGGTCTTTGGCCTCCAGGTGTACCACTTTCCATTATTATTATTATTATTATCATTATTATTATTGCTTTAGTATAACCTGCACAGAAAAGTACACAGATCCCAAGTAAAGCCTAGTGAGAACCCACTCTTGTGGCTAGTTAGGATACTGCATCATCACTTTCGACCTTTTTCTGAGCCCTCCTAGGTAGTATTCCCTTCCCAGCTCTGGAACCACTCTCCTGAATTGTAAACCACAGCTTACTTTGCTTTGGTATTAATATTATGATTATTATTATTAGTAGTAGTAGTAGTACTAGTAGCAGTAGTTATTATTATTATTAGTAGTAGTATTATGATTATTATTATTAGTAGTAGTAGTATGATTATTATTAGTAGTAGTAGTATTAGTAGTAGTAGTAGTAGCAGCAGCAACGTTTTTGTTTGTGGTACTGGGGATTGAGCCCAGGGACATTCTACCTCTGAGCTACACTCCCAGCCCTATTTTTATTTTGAAACAGGGTCTCACCAGGTGTGGTGGTGCACACCTGTAATCCCTGTACTTGGGAGGCTAAGATAGGAGGATCACAGGTTCAAGGACAGTCTCAGCAAGTAGTGAGACTCTCATCAATCTAGTGAGATCCTGTTTCCAAATAAGAAATAAAAATCGGGCTAGGGGTGTAGCTCGAAGGTAGAATGTCTCTGGGTTCATTCCCCAGTACCAAAAAAAAAACCACGAGGGTCTCACTAGATTGATGAGAGTCTCGCTACTTGCTGAGGCTGTCCTTGAACCTGCAATCCTCCTGACTCAGCCTCCAAAGTACTGGGATTACAAGCATGTGCCACCATGCCTGGTTTTTTAAAAATTATTATTACTGCTACTACTACTACTACTACTACTACTACTACTACTACACTGGGGATTGAACCCAGAGGCATTCTCCTCCAGCTACATCCCCAGCCTTATTTTATTTTTTTATTTTGAAACAGGATCTCGCTAAACTGCTGAGGGTCTTGCATAGTTGCTGAGGCTGGCAGCAAACCTGTGATCCTCCTGTTTCAGCCTCCCATGTACTGTGCCACCACGCCCAGCTTGGCTTTGGTTTTGAACTTCATGTAATTGGAATCATACAGCATAGACTGTGGGCAGGGCTTTTGTTTTTCACTGAATAGTATGTTTGTGAGACTAGTGCATACTTTTCCCACAGCTGTGAATCATTCATTCTCATTCTCATTGCTGTAAAGTATTTGGAATGCAAATATAGCGTAATTTGATATTTTGCTATAGATGGATATGTAAAGTAGTTTTATTTGGGGCTATTATGAATAATGCTGCTATGAATATTCTTGTAGATTTTTAAGTTGCAAGGCTTTTTAAATTAAATTTTATTGATATTCAAGCCAGACGTGGTAGTACATGCTTGTAATCCCAGTACTTGGGAGGCTGAGACAGGAGGATTGCAGGTTCGCGGCCAGCCTCAGCTACTTAGTGAGGCCTCCACAACTTAGTGAGACCCTGTTTCAAAATAAAGAACAAAAAATAGGGCTGGGGGTGTAGCTCGGAGGTAGAATGCCCTTGGTTTCAATCCCCGGTACTGCAAAAAAAAAAAAATTATTGACATTCTTGTGAATGCTTGTGTATGTGCATATATGTCACTGGGGATTGAACCCAGGGGCATTCTACCTCTGAGCTACACCTCCAGTCCTATTTAATTCATTTATTATTATTATTATTATTATTATATATTTTTTTGGTGATTCTGGGGATTGAACCCAGGGGCATTCTACCTCTGAGCTACACCTCCAGCTCTATTTTATTATTTGGAAATAGGGTCTCTAAATTGTGGAGGTCCTCACTAAGTTGCTGAGGCTGGCCGCGAACCTGTGATCCTCCTGTCTCAGTCTCCCAAGTACTGGGATTACAAGCATGTGCCACCACGCCCAGCTTATCTTTATTTTTAAACAGTGTCTCACTAAGTTACTGTGCACTGGCCTCAAACCTGCAATTCTCCTGTCTCAGCCTCCCAGAAACTGGGATAATAGGCATGTACCACTGCACTGGGAAGATTGGGCCATTTGTCACAGCAGCAGGATTTGGCCTGTGTTCACTAGGGACTTGCAGCATGCCCTAGAGGAACATGGTTCAAGAAACTTTGTTCTGGTGAATGGGACTTTGGAGAAAGGTGGGATGAATATTTTCCCAGGAGAAGAAGAGATTGAAGTGCAGTGTATGGGTGGTGGGGATTTTGTTTTGTTTTGTTTTTTGGTCAGCGCTGGGGATGGAACCCAGGGCTTTGCACAGGCTAGGGTAAGTACTCTGCCTCTGAGCCACACCCCCAGCCCTGGTGTGCAGATTCAAGACCTCAGTTGTGCTGGGTGAATGAGAAGGGTACAGGAGTCAGAAAAAGTCACTTGGTGTGAATGTGTCTGTGGGATCACACATCCCTGCCTCCGCCTGAGATTGGCACCAAGGGCACCGTGGCTGGGCCCGGAATCCGAAGTCACAGTGAGGGGCATTCCTTACAGGTCAGGTACCCCACTTGGTTGTCCTTGTAGCTTGTCTAATGTGGCTAAAACGTCACAGTCTCCCGTAGGCCCCGAGGGGTTGTCTGTGACGCACCAATGCTTCCGCAAAACACATGAAATGAATTACCTGAAAATTGCAATGTTTTCACACATTCTCTATGCCTGTGCCAAACACAGTTCCAACCTGGCGGAGGCCTAGATCTTTGTTTGCCTTAGAAGTTGTGAAAGCTTATGAATTCTTTTTCTTTTGAAATTGCTTCACAATGAAAGGTTGCACAAATAATACAAAGAATTTCCATTTTCCCAGATTGTCCAAATATTAGTGTTTTCACTTCCTGAAATGCCTGAGGGGAAGCTGCATACTTGCTACCTTTTCAACTCAAGCACTTGCACGTGTGTTTTCTCAGAAACATTCTCATTGAAACCACAGCCCAAGTGTGCCATGGTTACACTGACTCCCACTGCGCCGTTGGCGCTGACTTCCTCGGACTCCATCACCATGATGACAGGCGCACTGACCTCTCCCATCCCTGTAATCGCCTTTAATTTGTGACTGTTAGCCTTTATCTTCTGTGACATGGATGTTTTTGAAGTAGACAGGTCAGTTATTTTGTAGAACGCCCTTGCTGTGGATTCGTCTGATGTGTCCTCCTGCTTGGATCCAGGTTAGTTTTTTTGGGGAGGAAACCCAAAGATGAAGTTGTGTCCTCTAAGCACACTGCAGTGAGGACCCTCGTGTCACTTTGTGTTCTGGCCCACGATGTTGGCAGAAGTGACATCTGCAGGCCCTGTCGCTGTGCCACTGCTTTTTTTTGGAGGGGCAGGGGTTTCTGGAGATTGAACCTAGGGACATTCTACCTCTGAGCTGCACCCCCAGTCTATTTTATTTCTTATTTGGAAACAGATCTCGCTATGCTGCTGAGAGCCTTGCTAAGTTGCTAACCTGTGAGCCTCCTGTTTCAGCCTCTCAAGCACTGAGGTTTCAGCCGTGCGCTGCCACGCCCGGCTTGTGCCACAGCTTTTGTTTTTTGTTTTTTTGGTACTGGGAGTTGAACCCAGGGGAATTCTACCTCCAAACTACACCCCCAGCCCAATTTTATTTATTTATTTATTTATTTATTTATTTATTTTGTATTTGTAGTACTGAGGATTGAACCCAAGGGCATTCTACCTCCGGGCTACACCCCCAGCAGCCCTTTTTTTTTTTTTTTTTGCGGTACCGGGGATTGAACGCAGAACGCAGGGGCGTTCTACCTCCGCGCTACGCCCCGGCCCTATTTTTTATACTTTAGTTTGAAACCGGGTCTCTCGAAGTTGCGGAGGGCCTCACTAAGCAGAGAGAGAGAGAGACAGAGAGAGATGAGGCTGGCCGCGAACCCTGATCCTCCGGTCTCCGCCTCCCAAAGTACTGGGATTACAAGCGTGCGCCACCATGCCCGGCTCCTATTTTTTATTCTTTATATTGAAACAGGGTCTCACTAAGTTGTGGAAGGCCTCACTAAGTAGCTGGGGTTGGTCATGAACCTGCAATCCTCCTGTCTCAGCCTCCCAAGTACTGGGATTACAAGTGTGCACCACCACGCCCGGCTCTATTTATTTATTTTTTTTTCAGAACTGGGGATTGAACCCAGGGTCATTCTACCTCTGAGTTACACCCCCCGTCCTTTTCATTTTTTATTTTGAAACAGGGTCTTGCTAAATTGCTGAGGGCCTCACTAAGTAGCTGAGGCTGGCCACAAACCTGCGATCCTCCTGTCTCAGCCTCCCAAGTACTGGGATTACAAGCGTGCGCCACCACGCCCGGCCAATTTTCTTTCTTTCTTTTTTTTTTGTGGTACTGGGGATTGAACCCAGGGGCATTCTACCTCCGAGCTACACACCCGGCCCTATTTTTTTTTTATTATTCTTTATTTTGAAACCGAGTCTCACGAAGTTGCGGAGGGCCTCACTAAGTAGCTGAGGCTGGCCGCGAACCCAGATCCTCCGGTCTCTGCCTCCCAAGTACTGGGATTACAAGCGTGCGCCACCACGCCCGGCTTTATTTTTCTTTTGAAACAGGGTCTCCTAGGTTGATGAGAGTCTCACTATGTTTCTGAGGCTGATCTTGAACCTGCGATTCTTCTGTCTTAGCCTCCCAAGTTACTGGGGTTACAGGTTTGCGCCACCACTCTCAGCTGTGCCACATCTTTTAACCTGATTTAACGTCCTGTGTCTTTGTAAGGCACCACACCTGGTAGGCTGCTATATTGTGTAAGATAACAAATTGCAAAGAGTTGTGAAGTTTTTCTGAAGTACTTACAAACTGAGTAGCTGCAGGGCAATCCTACTAATTTCTGTCTTGTTTGTGTTTGGCCACATCTTGTATACACAGAGAGGAGCTGGCTGAATGGGGGTTTCCTGGCCCAGTCTGGGTAATTGTGTCACAACAGAAAAAATTGTACAGGTTTCTTTGTGAACATTTTCATTTCTCCAGGATAAATGCCCAGGAGTACAATTTCTTGGTTATATGATACATGTATGTTTAAGTTTATGAGAAACTGCCAAACGGATTTTCAAAGTGGCTATACCATTTTACACTCACTAGCAACATAGAGATCTATTTCTCTACATTTTCATCAGTGTGTCAGTCTTTTTAGTTTTAGTGTGTGTGTGTGTGTGTGTGTGTGTGTGTGTATGTGTGTGATTGAACCCAGGGGCATTCTACTCTGAGCTACATCTGCTGCCCTATTTTTTATTTTTATTTTGAAACAGGGTCTTGCTAGGTTGATGAGAGTCTCACTACTTACTGAGGCTGTCCTTGAACCTGCGATTCTCCTGTCTCGGCCTCCCAAGTACTGGGATTACAGGTGTATGCCACCAAGCCTGGCCCTAGCCCTTTTTATTATTTTGAGGCAAGGTCTTGCTAAGTTGCCCAGACTGACCTTAAACTTGGTATTCTACTGCCTTAGCCTTCTCTTTAATTTTTTTTTTTTTTTTTTTTTGGCATCAGGGATTGAACCCAGGGGCATTCTACCTCTGAGCTACACCCCCTGTCCTATTTTTTATTCTTTATTTTGAAACAGGGTCTCGCTAAGTTGCGGAGGGCCTCGCTAAATTGCCGAGGCTGGCTTATAACCTGCAATTCTCCTGTCTCAGCCTCCCAAGTGCTGGGATTACAAGCATGTGCGACCACGCCCGGCTTGCCTTAGCCTTCTGAGTTGCTGGGGTTACAGCAGTACCACTCCGGCGTATAGGGTTTTGGTTTGCAAAGCCCCAGTGATTAGTGGATGTTGAACATCCTTCTCTGTGTTTATTTGCCTCCTGCACATCGCCTTAGGTGAAGTGTTTGTCTGAGGCTTTAGCTCATTTTCGAATTGGGATGTTTGTTTTCTTGTCAACTTGAGATTGCACTTTATATCATCTGGAAAAGAGTTCTTTATTGATATGTGATTTGCAAATATCTTCTAGAAGATGAGTGACCAAGACAGGAATATGGTATGTTTTCTCCGTGATTTAACAGGGGCTTTGGCAGAAGGGCCGTTTTCACTTTTGATGGGGGGGGGGTGTTGGAGGCGAGAGCTGACAGCACTGGCCAGTGGGTCAGTGGCTCCTATGCTACCGAGTGATGCGGTCACTGCCAAGGGGAGCCCTGGCAGACAAGCCGAGGGAGTGAGACCTACTGCTGGTCCAGAGTACAGGAAGAGGATGCTGGAAAGAGGATTTGGAGTCATCTGGCTGCGGCTGGAGTTTAAAGCCACAGGCCTGCATGAGCTCACCAAGAATGAGCACAGACAAAAATGTAGAAGCAGCTGGGGTCCAGGCCCTGGCATTGAACCATGGGGGTGGGATGTGGAAGAGAGCCTGGTAAGGAGGGAGGCGGAGTCTTCGTGAGAGGGAGAATCTGGTGACAGTTCAAAGGAGGAAGTGTGGCTTAGTCTGTTTCATGTTGCCATAACAGAATACCAGACAGGGCAACTTATTTATTTTTTTGTAGTGCTGGGCATGGAACCCAGGGACATTCTACCTCCAAGCTACACCCCCAGCCCCATTTTATTTTTTTATTGTGAAACAGGGTCTCACTAAGTTGCTGAGGCTGTCTGCGAACCTGTGATCCTCTTGTCTCAGCCTCCCAAGTACTGGGATTATAGGCATGTGTCATCATGTCTGGCAATGTCTTGTTTATTTTTTAATTCATTCCTTTGCTTATTGTTGTTGAGTCCCCCCCCCACACACACACTATTTGGGGGAAGAACCAGGGCCTTGGCTATGCTAAGTAAGTGCCCTACCACTGAGCTGTACCTCAGCCTCAAGTCTTTTTTTAAAACATAAGCCAGACGTGGTGGTGCACGCTTGTAATCCCAGTACTTGGGAGGCTGAGACAGGAGGATCCACAGGTTCGAGGCCAGCCTCAGCTACTTAGTGAGACCCTGTTTCAAAATAAAGAATAAAAAATAGGGCTGGGAGTATAGTTCAGAGGTAGAATGCCCCTGGGTTCCATCTACAGTTCCACAAAAATAAATAAATAAAACATAATATAAGCTGGCGTGGTGGTGCACACTTGTAATCCCAGTACTTGGGAGGCTGAGACAGGAGGATCACAGGTTCATGGCCAGCCTCAGCTACTTAGTGAGGCCCTCAGCAATTTATTGAGGCTCTGTTTCAAAATAAAGAATAAAAAATAGGGCTGGCGGTGTAGCTCAGAGGTAGAATGCTCCTGGGTTCAATCTGCAGTTACTTACACACACACACACACACACACACACACACACACAACATAAACTGGATATGGTGCAGGCCTGTAATCCCAGTGTTTGGGAGGCTGAGACAAGAGGATCACTGGTTTAAGGCCAGCCTCAGTGACTTAATTAGACCTTGTTTCAAAATAATAAAATAGGGCTAAAGGTAGCTCAGAGGTAGAACATCCCTGGCTTCAATCCCTAGTACCACTAAATAAGTAAACAAATAATGTACTGTAAGACCTGAAACTTTTGTGCGTTTATTGTATTTTATTTTTTTGCGGTACTGGGGATTGAACCCAGGGGCATTCTACCTCCGAGCTACACCCCCGGCCCTATTTTTTATCCTTTATTTTGAAACCGGGTCTCACGAAGTTGCGGAGGACCTCACTAAGTAGCTGAGGCTGGCCGCAAACCCGGATCCTCCGGTCTCTCAAGTACTGGGATTACAAGCATGCGCCACCACGCCTGGCTGTGCGTTATTTTTAAATGGAGTAATGTAAGCCCGGTGCGGTGGCGCACCTGAGACAGGAGGATCACAGGTTCAAGGACAGCCTCAGCAAGTAGTGAGAGTCTCATCAACCTAGTGAGACCTTGTTTCAAAATAAAAATAATAGGGTTGGAGGTGTAGCTCGGAGGTAGAATGCCCCCAGATTCTATCCCCAGTACCACACACAAATAATAATAATAATAATAGTAATAATAATAAATGGAATAATGCAGATTAAGTGGCATTTGAGTTTTGGGGCCTATACTTTTTATTTTCTTCTTTGGCTGGTCTGAGCAGTGTCTTTTTTTTTTTTTTTTTT
>PVJS01029643.1:0-15221 GCA_004027185.1 Glis glis
GCAGGGGATTGAACTCAGGGGCATTCTACCTCCGCGCTACACCCCGGCCCTATTTTTTATACTTTATTATGAAACTGGGTCTCACAAAGTTGCAGAGGGCCTCACTAAGTAGAGAGAGACACACACACCACATATTATAAAAGTAAAATATTTTCACACAGGGTCTTCCCAGGGTGGCTCCTTTTCAATTAAGCCTTACTTTAAATTTGAATTTTAAGTTAAGCTTGGTCATACTAGAGTCCCAACCATCCATGAACCTTTTACTTGACATTATGTCCACTTAAGAAGCCATTTGAAAGCTGACACAGGACAGTAATGCCCAATTCCGCAAGTGACAGGGAATATCAGACTCATTTTATGATCAATCACCACGCGCCTTGACAGACACGCAGGGCGTGTTTGCCAAGTTCCCAACTTCGACATTGATTGCCGAGGCCCCCAAAGCAATTACTAATTAGTTATATTGAATGATTTTATAAAAACATAAAGTGAACTCGATCTAATAATTAAAGATAAGAGTCTTTAGGTAATTGTCTGTGTGAGGGGGTTCGGTGTGGGTTTTTTTTTAAGCATTATGAATGCACTGCTGTCCCTCCTCAATTCGATTTCATATGTGTCTTGAAAGAAGCCAAGTCTATTTCGAGAGAGTCTTGCAAACAATGATCAAAGTGCAAATGTATGCAAATACGGTGCCTCGCCTTAATTACCTTGCTGGCTCTTGTCAGCAGCCTCTTCCAAGGTCTCGCTGATTAGCAAGGGATCTCAAATAATTATTATTTCATCTGCAATTACAATGATTCCGAGCCCTGGCGTTCAGCCCTGCAACCGAGCAGCCTTCCACCCCCGAAGCTGCGCTCGTGGAAATCACGCGCCACTGTGTGCGGCTCAAATTAGCTGCAACCCCACCTCACTTGTAAATGCGTCTCCATCAACCCTTTCGTTCACGGCTTTGCAAGGCAGACGCTCTCCCTGGCTACAAGAAGAGAAGGTGCATAAAGTTGGTCAAGGGCATCTTTGCGTGGTAAAGAAAACCTCCCGGGTGCACCCTTGATTTCTCTCACCCACCGATTGCCCACGTTTTCAGTCTGCTACAGCATGTGTTGTCTTTCATAACTCATCCTTGCTAACTGAGCTGGGAATCCTCCAAACACTCAAAGCAGTGTTCCAAGAAAATAATTTCCAAGATCATTACAAGAGAAGATGGAAGCGCCTGCCAGTGTGCGTAGAATCAGTGCATGGTTTTGGAAAACATAGAAAATACCGGTAAGGTGTTGTTCACGAGGTGCAAAATGACCCCATATCCTTAACAAAGTGGCATGTGATTTAATGTTCAATTGTTTTGCTTTTTAATTTTTTAAAAATTTTAGTTGGTACTGGGTATTGAACCCAGGGGCATTGTGCCACTGAACTATACCCCCAGCCCTTTTTATTTTCTATTTTCAAACAGGCTTTCGTTAAGTTGCTGAGGCTAGCTTCCAATCTGCAATCCTCCTGTCTCAGCCTCCCAAGTACTGGGATGATAGGTGTGAGGTAGTTTAAGAACTTACACACTAGTTTTCACTAAAACTGGTGAGAAACCACCGTTGTGGCAGAGAATGGGATATTGGACATTAAAGAAAAAATTTCTCTTGTTAAAGCAAATTCTTATTTCAGCTCAAGGCAAAAAGAGGAAAGAGAAACCTCTCACTCCTGGTTATTTAATATATATTTATATTTAATATATATTTGCTGAATGAATGAAGAATGAATATTAAAGTTCTGCATAGAGCCAGGTGTGGTAGCACACACCTGTAATCACAGTACTTAGGAGGCTGAGACAGAAGGATCATAGATTCAAGGCCAGCTTTAGCAACTTAGTGAGACCCTCAGCAACTTAGTGAAACTCTGTTTCAAAAAAAAAGTAAAATAGGCGGGGGGGGGGTAGCTTAAAGTAGAAAGCCCACTGTTCAATCGCCAGTAAACACACACACACACACACACACACACACACACACACACACGTACACATGCACGCAACGTTCTGTGTAGGTAAATGGTTAGGATGAAAACTGAGAACTGACTAGAAAATACTGGCTGATGAATTGCTTACCAGAATTCTTCAGGGGTGATAATGAAGGGATATTAATAATATTCTTGCATTGCTTACATTTGTTGACAGCGTTTATCAAAACTTAAAAATCTTTGCATGACCTTTCAAGGCTTGTGTGGTATATATTCAAAACCAACATCCCCAAGGACATATTTCTGGCCACAGGGTCTTGCAGAGAATAAAGGTCACAGATGGTACCAATAAATTCCTTTTACCTTGTGACCTTCCATTTTCTCATCTGTATAATAAATGGAATAAGATTCTTAGGCATGGTGGTGCATGCCTGTAATGCCAGACTTGGGAGGCTAAGACAGGAGGATCATAGGTTTGAGGCCAGCCTCAGCAACTTAGCGAGGCCCTCAGCTGCTTAGTGAGACCCTGTTTCAAAACAAAAACTAAAAAGGGGCTGGGGGTACAGGTCAAAGGATGCTCCTGGATTCAATCCCCAGAATTAAAAAAAAAAGCTACTGCCATTAAACTCATCTGAATAAATCTCCTTTTATCCACACAGCTGACTAATAAATTTTGACGTCTCATCTTGGAATATGTTACCATCTTTTCTACCCGACTAATTAAGTGGTTGATTGATGGTAAGCTTTTTCTTGGGGTCTTTGCTTTTTAAAAATTCCTTACTCAAATGTAAAGCTAAAATATTTTTAATTCCTCCTGGGAATGGATGTGAGCCACCTTGTAATATATGAGACATATATTTTTCTTATTTAATACATTCTACTTGCACATGGGTTATATTGACAGCTCACATGTTTATTAATAGAAACATCTGGGGGCGGTGTTTTTATCCCCTGCCCCCCAGCAATGGATTTTCTGAAAAGTTTAAAGTTCTTTGATATTGGTACACTTGTTTCCATGGAAAGATTTATTAAGACACAAAATGTCAATTGAACACTGAGCAAGACATTCCACGTTACCAAGCAACTTGATTTATAGCAGTATACTTTAAAACACTCCTTTAAGCATTAAATTATTAAGAAAGCCAGGCTCTGTGGCCCATGCCTGTAATCTCGGCGATGCAAGAGACTGAGGCAGGAGGATTGTAAGCTCCAGGCTAGGCTGGGCAACTTGGCAAGACCCTGCCTCAAAATAAAGAATAAAAAATATGAGGGTATCGCTCTGTGGTAGAGCTACCATGGGTTCGACGATCCTCAGAGAGAGAATGAGAGAGAGAGAGAGAGACAGAGAGACAGAGAGAGAGAGAGACAGAGAGAGACAGACAGACAGACAGAGAGACAGAGAGAGAAACAGAGAGAGAGACACAGAGAGACAGAGAGAGAGACAGAGAGAGAGAGAGACAGAGAGAGAGAGACAGACAGACAGAGAGACAGAGAGAGACAGAGAGAGAGACAGAGAGAGAAACAGAGAGAGAGAGACAGAGAGACAGAGAGAGAGAGAGACAGACAGACAGAGACAGAGAGAGAGACAGACAGATAGAGAGACAGAGAGAGACAGACAGAGAGACAGAGAGAGAAACAGAGAGAGACATAGAGACAGAGAGACAGAGAGAGAGACAGAGAGAGAGAGAGAAAGACAGAGAGAGAATAAATATGTGGCATATATATATACACAGTGGAGTTTTACTCAGCCTTAAAAAAGAAGAACAAAATTATGTCACTTGTAAGAAAATAGGTGGACGTACAGGATATGATGTTAAGTGAAATGAGCCAGTCTCAGAAAGTCAAGGGTTATATATGTTTTCTCTCCTATGTGGAAGCTTGAGAGAAAATAGAAAACACAAGAGATTTTAGATAAATGAGGACAGAGACCAGTAGAATAGTGGACGGGGATTGCAGGAGGGGAAAAAAGGAGATTGAGGAAGGAAACAGTTCTGTGCTCTGTTCACATATGAAATGCTATGCAAATATCATTACCAATCTCATGAACATGTCTGTAGAAGGTGAAGGGGTGAGGGGGTTGGAATGCGGAGGGAAACGCACTAAGTGCTGTGTGCATGTCTGTTTCTATCACATTGAACCTCGCTATGATGGATAATTGCAATGTACCAATAAAAGTTTGAAATAAATAATAGGAAAAAAGAAAAATATTGCTGCTGATGATAATGATGATGGTGATGGTGATGGTGATGATGATTTTGGTGCTGGGGATTGATCATTGCAGGGGTATTTTACTTCCTGGTTACACCCCCCCAGCTCGATTTTATTTTTTATTTTGAAACAGAGTCTCATTAAGTTGCTGAGGGTATCACTAAGTTGCCAAGGCTGGCCTTGAAATTGCAATCCTCCTTTCTCAGCCTCCCAAGAACTGGGATCACAGGCGTGTGCCACCACACCTGGCTAAGAGCGTTATTCAGTGTAAAATCCCAAAGACTAAATAATATCATTAATCAAGAAGTGCCAATAAGCCAGGTGTAGTGGTACATGCCTGTGATCCCAGTACTTGGGAGGCTGAGACAGGGGGATCGCTGATTCCAGGTCGACCTTAGCAACTTATTGAGACCCTCAGCAACCTAGTGAGACTCTGTTTCATAATAAAAATAAAACAGGGAGGGAGGTATAGCTCAGAGGTAGAATGCCCCGGGGTTCAACATCCCCCCCCCACACACTCATACACACACTAAAAACAAAGAGGAGGAAGAAGAAGAGGAAGAAGAAAAGGGTGAAGACAAAGACAGAGACAAAGACGAAGACATCCTTAGATGAGTAAAGAAGGCGACCTAACTGAGGGAGATGGGAGGAGGGAAGAGGGAAACACCCTAATGCTCAGGATGCACATGCACAAATTTAATCAAAGTCAACTTCTATGCTGAGCAGGAAAAGGAGGGAAGGGGGAGGGAAGGGGGTGGGAATTGGGGGAGGGCTAATTGACCTATGTGTGCATGTATACTTATACAACCCTGAAACCCATCAAGATGTATGATTACAATGCACCAAGAAAAAAGAAGAAAAGGAAGAAGAAATAATATGAAATGATAGATTTCAAACCTTTAAAACAGCATTTTTAGCCAATTCTATTCATGGGACTACTTTAAACAATGAAATCAATTGCATGTGTCCACCATCGGATGAAGTCTTGGGTAGTACCTAATATGTGGGAAACAAATCTAAGGGGTGCTAACTCCTAGCCATGGAAAAGTATTTTTGTTAGTCAAACTGTCCTCAACTCAGAATTTAAGGGGGAAAATTATCTAGAAGTTTAAATACCTCGGGCACCGAGGCATGTCCATCTACCCGTGTCTCCCTTTGCTGGTGTTTTATCCTGTTTTGCATTTGGGGGAAACTGGGTTTTGCCACAGCTTCCAGCAGTGAATCCTCATAGTCAAAACATCCACATTAGGGTTTTTGGTGGAAAGTAGAAGTTGCAGCCTCTGCATCCTTTAACTTAAACACCTGACCCCCAGAAAGCTCAAAATCCAAATTCTTACCTCCACCACCATGCTGAGAATCACTCCTGTCTTCCTATGCCTTAATTTTACAAGTGAGGAAATTGTACCTTGCCTGGAATGGTATAAGTAAGGAATAGTATAAGTATAAATAAGGAATGGTATAAGTAAGGAATAGTATAAGTATAAGTAAGGAATGGTATAATCCACATGATAATCCAAGTTACAGGAATCCCGTTTCTACAATGACTGGCATGTGTTTTTGTTGTTGTTGTTGTTTTGTGGTACTGGGGATTGAACCCAGGGTCATTCTACCTCCAAGCTACACCCCAAGCCCTATTTTTTATTCTTTATTTTGAAACAGGGTCTCACTAAGTTGTGGAGGGCCTCACTGAGTAGCTGAGGCTGGCCACGAACCTGCAATCCTCCTGTCTCAGCCTCCCAAGTACTGGGATTACAAGCGTGCACCACCAAGCCCGGCTCTGGGATGTGTTTTAATGAGCTATTTGGAGGAAGAAAAAGCACCATAATTATCAGTAGACAATGATGATAGGGTTGGAATCTTCCTAGGTATTGAAACTTCTAGATGACTTCCCCCCTTAATCTCTGAGTTGAGGACAGTTTGACTAACAAAATCCCCCACCATCAGATTTGTATGTATCTTCCCACCCACCAGATAGCCAAAAACATTTTATTACCATTCAATGGACTTTGATCCCAACTTTACTGTACTCCATGCTGAATTTATTTATTTATGAATTTATTTATTTCGGTACTAGGGATTGAACCCAGGGGCATGGTACCTCCCAGCTACACCTCCTGTCCTTTTTATTTCATAGTTTGAAGTAGGGTCTTGTGAAATTGCTGAGGGTCTTACTAAGTTGCTGAGGCTGGCCTCCAACCCATGATCCTCCTGTTCCAGCCTCCCCAATACAGGGATTTCAAGCATGTGCCGCCATGCCTGGCTCCAAGCTGAATTTAGAATCAAGCAAGTTCCTAAACGAGGTTTCTGATCCAAATAATGACACATTTTTGCTCCATGTAGATTAGTTCTATTCTTTGCTACATGAGGTATGCTGAACCAGTTCAAGGAAGTTGTAATTTGGGTATTTTTCCTTCTTTGTGAGCACTCTAAATTGAGAAAAGCCAATTTTAAAATGTCGAAAATCACTGTTGAGCACAGATCCCAGTGTTGATATCTGAGGTAGAATTAATATAGTATATTTATCCACAATGGAATAGTTAGTGAGCTGTTTCTCTTATTGAAATATTCCCCACACCTAAGAAACTGCCATAGCTTCAATTTAGCCTATATTTTGCTATTTTTGGCAGACTGTTCTTCCCAAGTAGCCATATTATATAAAAGGAGATGCCATTTTAAAGTATTTTTATAAAGATTAATTTGCTTCAAGTGTTATGCAGCCTCATAAATGTAACAGGAAATTCGCCTTCTATCCTAAATTTGTGCACTTTTATCTATTCCCAAGTTTCTTAACAGAACTAGAAAACCTAGCTGTGAAAGATAGCTCAATAGGGCAGAATCAGGTTATTCCTTAGGTGTGAAGGAGGGTATGAACTTGCAAATGAAGCGATGTTTACCATTTCTTTATCAGTGGAAACAGAACCTGGCTGAACTAACACTTAGGCTCCCTGATAAAGACAAGAAAGACATGGTCAACCTTCCGCTGATAAATAATAACTCATTTTAGGTGTGTTTGCAGTTGAGACAGTAAAATAGGAAGAAAAAAAAAAGATGAGGTGGATGGAAGAGAGAGAAAGGAAGCAACTGAGAGAATCATGAGTCAAATGTTTGGAAATCCGACCCCAGAGTCCATAGGTTAAAGAATCAATTTTAAAATATGAGTCATAGAGCTGGGCGTGGTGGCGCACACTTGTAATCCTAGTACTTGGGAGGCTGAGACAGGAGGATCTGGGTTCATGGCCAGCCTCAGCTACTTATTGAGGCCTCTGCAACTTAGTGAAACCCTGTTTCAAAATAAAAAGAATAAAAAATAGGGCTGGGGGTGTAGCTCAGAGGTAGAATGCCCCTGGGTTCCGTCCCCAGTACTGCCAAAAAATAAAATAAAATAAAATATGAGTCATAGCTGGGTGTGGTGGCACCCGCCTGTTATCCCAGTACTTGGGAGGCTGAGTCAGGAGGATCACAGGTTTGAGGCCAGCCTCAGCAACTCAGCGAGGCCCTCTGCAACTGAGTGAGACCCTGTTTCAAAATAAAAAGTAAAATAAGGCTAAGGGTAGAGCTCAGAGGTAGAATGCTTCTGGGTTCAATCCCCAATACCACCAAAAAAAAAAAAAAATAAATAAATAAATAAATACTAAGTCGAAATGAAATAGAATAAAGGTCCACGTTCCAACACACAAGCAGCCTTAAGAAAGTTGCTCCATAGTTCAATGTGGTCAAAAGTGTTTGGGGTTGGGGCATGGTGGTGCACACCTGTAATCCCAGTACTTGGGAGGATGAGACAGGAGGGTCACAGGTTCAAGGCCAGCCTCAATAACTTAGTGAAGCCCTGTTTCCAAAAAAACGGGCTGGGAGTGTAGCTCAGAGGTGGAATGCCCTGGATTCAATCACTAGTACCAAAAAAAAAAAAAAGACAAAAGTGTTTTGGAGTCAACACATACAAATAGTCTTGGACTAAGGAGAAAATGTAAAAGTCCCTAAATGATTTCTATGAATGTGGGAGATAGCTACAGGATGATAAAAAGTTTGTAAGGGAAATTTTAGGAGATGATATTCTATCTATTGGGCCACTAAGAAAGTCAAATGATAAACTCTAGTTGGAATTTCTGGTCCAACGAGGTCAGGGTGGTCACACATTCGCCTATCTCCCTGGTAGGATGCTCCTGAAATGTTAATTGAGTTATAAAAATAAAAATAACACCATGGTAGGGTGAAAAAGAAGCAAGTACAGCCTCCTAGCACATTGTAAACAGGAGGACGATTCCATCCTGACAGAGGTCAGCGTAGCGCTACCATTTTGGGGGAGCCGTAAGGGTGTGAGTATATATGAGTGCATCTTCCAAACAGGAAATACTGCTCTAGTTTGTTGTCTTGTTGCTTGCAACAACAGTCTTTTCCTTTTGTGAAAATTCATCCAGACAGAGCTTCAGATTTGTACACTTTCCTGTGTGTCCTATTACAAGAAAAAACTTGCTTAAAATTAAATAAGAAGGTAATCCCAGTACTTGGGAGGATGACACAGGAGGATCACAGGTTTGAGGCCAACCTCAGCAACTTAGCGTGACCCTGTTTCAAAAATTAAAAATTAATAGGGCTGGGGGTGTGGCTCAGAGGCAGAATGCCCCTGGGTTCAATCCCCAGTAAAACACACACACACACACACACACACACACACACACACACACACACAAATAAAATAAGATTGTCTAACATGTTCCATGGAATCTCCATAAGGTTGACAGAGCTCCTAATGCCCACGTTAGACTAAAAAAACCTTAATTTCCCAGTTAAATAAAATAAAAAGCCTGAGAAAGAGCTGGATGTCCTCATAGGTAGTCCATAGGTTTAGAGGATACAGGCAGGTGGCAAAGGCTACTAGGAAATATGCCAACAGTTTACCAATACTACCAGATGGTAAGTGGCACGGACATCCCTTTGGCTTATTAGACAATCGTCTTGAAATCTAAAATAAGTATGTTTAGGGTATAAAGAAGGATGAGCTTTTGATAGTGAAGCCACCAAATCCATCATTATTATTATTATTATTATTATTACTATTTGGTACTGATTAATTACCATTATAATAATAATTAATAATAATTATTATTATTTGGTACTTATTAATTGAACCCAGGGGCTCTGGGTTCAATTCTACCTCTGAGCTACACCCCCAGCCCTTTTCTCTATTTTTTAAATTTTGAAACAGGATCTTGCTAGGTTGTTAAGAGTCTCACTACATTGCTGAGGCTAACCTTGAACCTGTGATCTTCCTATTTCACCCTCCCAAGTACTGGGATGACAGGCATGTACCACCACACCCAGTTCCAAATCAAATATTTACAGGAAAATTCCACTCACCAGTATGGGAGGGGACATTTAATCAAAACAACAGGTAACATGAGAAAGGTGTTTGGAAGTTAGTGGGGTTATGCCAAGGGAAGCAGGAAGCATACCACTTTTCCCCCTCTGTCTTCAACCTTGCTAGCAAAGGTGATTTCTCTAACCTACATTTTCTCAGGAGAAAGTATAATCACTTTGGACTTGGATCGATTATCTGCAAGTACGCACACTTCCTCAGAGTGATCACAGTAGCTGACGGATGGCTTGAGACTGTCACTCCGTCAGTGTTGCATCAATTAATAAGAGTAAATATTCACTGAGCAGGTACTCCGCTTTAAAACCCAGTCTAGTCACTTTAGAGCTATGACCACTTCGTGGTTTGGATTGAGGTGTCCCTCCAAAAAGTTGATGTGTAGGCAATGCCACACTGGTCAGAGGTGAGGTCATCCAATCAGGGCTCTAATTTCATCAGTGAATGAATCCATTGGTGGACTAATCATTTGAATGGATTTACTGGTTGGTAACTACAGGCAGGGAGGGTATGGCTGGGGGAAGTAGGCCACTGGGGACGTGGCCATGGAGACTCTATCTGTCCCTGGCCCCTTTCTCTCTCTCTAGCACCTTTCCTCTGCCCTGCCCTGCTGCCATGTTTCTGCCTTAGAGCCAGCCAACCTTGAACTGAGCCTCTGAAACCATGAGCACAAATAATCCTTTCCTTCTCTATGTTGTTCTTGCCAGGCATTTTGGTCAAAGCTGACTTAACACACATACTTACCATTTTTGTGTGATGAGAGCCCTTAAAACCTACCCTTAGGAATCTGCTGGTAGATAATATTGTTATTAACTATAGCCACCCTGTTGAACAGTAGATCTCTTGAAGTTATTCCTTCTGTCTAACTGAAATGCTGTTTCCCTTGGGCAACAGTTATTCTCTCTTTTAATCCTCCATGGTAACAGGATGAGATACAGGATACTGAAAGTACGTCTTATAGATGGACACAGTGGATATGGCTGTGGATGTGGAGGTACGTAGGTGTTCAGCATCGGTGTTCTGGAATTCCAGGTGCACTGCTAAGAACTGTAGTAATGCACTCACTCTAGAGGGGAGAAAGAGAAGGGACATTTGGAATGGCGTCTAGTCCTCATCTAGTTCATACTAAGGAAGGGGCCTCCCTCTAATCTACAAGGCTCCTGATGGATCCATGGGAAACAGGCATCTACCTGTCTCCCATCCACAGATATAGTTTATGAGCCCAGGTGGGACTGTCAGCTAGAGGTATGTATCTGCCTCCCATCCACAGGGATGATCCATGAGTTCCGTGTGACTTTTGGGTATGATTCTCTCTCATTCACAGAGATGGTTCATGAGCCCTGGCTAAACTCACAATTATAGGCATAATCTGCCTGCCATCCACAGGGATGGTCCATGAGCTCTGTGTGACTCTTGGTTGTAGGCATACACCTCTCTCTCATCCACAGAGATGGTCCATGAGGTCTTCTTGCACTGGTAGCCACAGGTAACTATAGGTATAACCTGCCTTCCATCCACAGGGATGGTAGATGAGGTCTGTTGGCACCGTTAGATGAAGGTAGCTATAGGTATGACCTGCTTCCTATCCACAGGGATGGTCCATGAGCCCTGTGTGACTCCTGTGTGTAGTCATACACCTCTCTCTCATCCACAGAGATGGTCCATGAGGTCTGCGTGCACTGGTAGCCATAGGTAACTATAGCTATGCCTGCCTTCCATCCACAGGGATGGTCGATGAGGTCTGTTGGCACCGTTAGATGCCAACAGATGAAGGTAGCTATAGGTATGACCTGCTTCCCATCCACAGGGATGGTCCATGAGCCCTGTGTGATTCCTGGGTGTAGGCATACACCTCTCCCATCCACAGAGATGATCCATGAGCCCTGTGTGACTTTGGGTACGATTCTCTCTCATCCACAGGGATGGTCCATGAGGTCTGGTGGCACTCTTAGCAATAGGTAGCTACAGGTATGACCAGCCTCCAATCCACAGGGCTGGTCCATGAACCTTGTGTGACTCTTGGGTGTAGGCATACACCTCTCTCTCATCCACAGGGATGGTCCATGAGGTCTGGTGGCACTCTTAGCGATAGGTGGCTATAGGTATGACCGGCCTCCAATCCTCAGGGATGGTCCTGTGACCTGGACCTACACTAATCACAGTGGCTCATTCCTTTAACTCTGCATGTGTATTTATTCCTGGGGTAGCACATCACCTTGATCTATGATGGCCAAGCCGGTCTCTGTGGGAGACCAGAGTCACACCATCTTCTCTTAGGGCTGCTAAGGGTACAGGGGGGTTGCTTTGAGCTGCCAGTGGCTGTCTCTTCAGCGATGTAGAGACATGTGGTTCTGCAGGAGAGAATCTGGCCCACAGTAGGAGAAGACAGGAATGGACCCATGCTATAAGAATAACAGAAGAATAATTGATGACCTTTTAGAGCTCTTGGGCCTCGCTTGACCTGAGCCGTCTGGCTCCATGTGACAAGAAGTTTCTTTTTCTGATGGAGCCAGAAATATTAGTTATATTTATATTATATTAGTTATATTTATATTATATTTATATCATATTAGCCATATATATTAGTTATATGTCTCTTGCAGCCCCCCCTGTCATGGACTGACCAATGTAAGCATAATAAATCATAGCGTAATGCCCCTGGATTTGTGTCTTTGAGGTCTTTTTAAAGCAGACATTATTTATTCCAGCTTTCAGACAACAAAATTGTGGGTATTTTTTTAAGCAGAGAATATATTTTAAGGTATTTTAATGCTAAGGGGATATGGAAATTTGAGGCTAAACTATCGAGAAAAGAGATTGGCGAGAGAATAATGAAGATTTAAGACAGGTTTTAAAGTGTGGTCAACCTCCCAAGAACAGAATTAAAATGCAAAAGCAAAATTGTTGTACAAGCACTCTTATAAACTTCAAGTCACAGCATTACTGTAACTCCATAAAAATGCTAATTTTAATTAAAGTCTCCATTATCTCTATCTGTGAATAAAATCATCCTCCTATGCACACAGCAATACTAATTCTGGGGGGCAGGCAGGGAGTTTTGCCTCTGTGAACACTGTTGTATACTACCTTGCCCCTAGAAAAAGTATTTTCACATAGTAGGTGTTCAATAAATACATGCTGAATAAACAACTTATATATGATTCTCAAATGATTCTGCACCTATCAAGTAATTCGTGAGTTCTTCAACAGGCTTTGAGGACAGAAATTGCATGCTCTTAAGGGATGTACCTTACAGGTAGACATAAAAGGTACACGTATACAGCAGCATTGATGCACTTATGAATACGTGACGTTACCTTGGCAAAACCCAAGAAGTTGCTATACCAACAAATTAATTTATTTGCCATGGGGTTTAGAAAGGATGGCTTTAGCTGGGTGTGGTGGCACACGCCTGTAATCCCAGTACTGAGAGGCTGAGACAGGAGGATCACAGGTTTGAGGCCAGCCTCATCAACTTAGTGAGACCCTCAGCAACTTAGTGAGGCCCTGTTTCAAAATAAAAAAAGTAGCCGGGCGTGATGGCGCACGCTTGTAATCCCTTTGGGAGGCGGAGACCGGAGGATCCAGGTTCGTGGCCAGCCTCAGCTCTCTCTCTCTCTCTCTCCCTCTCTCTCTCTTTCTCTCTCTCTCTCTCTCTCTCTCTCTCTCTCTCTCTCTCTCCCTAGTGAGGCCCTCTGCAACTTCGTGAGACCCGGTTTCAAAAATAAAGTATTAAAAAATAGGGCCAGGGTTGTAGCACAGAGGTAGAACACCCCTGGGTTCAATCCCCGGTACCGCAAAAAATAAAAATAAAAAAATAAAAATAAATAAAAAAAGTAAAACAGGACTGAGGGTGTATCTCAGAGTTAAAATGTCCCTGGGTTCAATCCCTAGTACAAAAAGAAGGAGAGACGGAAGGAAGGATGGAAGGAAGAAAGGAAGAGAGGGAGGGAGGGAGGGAGGGAGGGAGGGAGGAAGGAAGGAAGGAAGGAAGGAAGGAAGGAAGGAAGGAAAGAAGGACTTACATTGTGGAACAAAAAAAGAGAAAAGTAAATCCTAGGGTGGAGATGATGATGAAGAGGAGGAGCAAGAAGAGTAAGAAGAAAAAATGGAGGAAGAGGAGAAGGAGGAGGAAAGGAGAAGAAACTATACTTGAAGAGTAGCAAGTTTGATTTCTTTGGTTCAAAGAAGGATCCAAAAACAGATGAGAGATAATAAAGTTTTCATGTCAGCTCCGAATGATATAAGGAAAGAAAAAAAAGTAATTTTGCATATTAGGGAGAAACAATGCCTAGTATCAAATGAGCGCCTCGGGGGAGAATCATGATATGAAAGCGAGTGTCCCTGAGCCCCCTCCCCTTTCCCTCTCCTTCTCTCCCCCTGGGCCCACACTGAAGTCTGCTTTATGAGGTGAATTTAATATTTATAACCAGATGCACAAGGGTTTGTGCTTCCTGCATGGAGATGATGCTATTCCCTTGAAGATCACGCTATGTTGAAACCCAACAGAAATGAAATGCGCAGGACTCTTTGAGGTTCGCGCACTTGATGAGGAACCCGTGTTCTCCTGCATTGAAAAGCAGGGCTGCACGCACCAGCATCTTGCAGACAACCTGGGACGTGATGAATAGTCCTCATCGGAGCTGATACCAAGTGCTGTGTGGCTGGATCACTTTGACTCTCTGTGATAGTTGGTCTGGTTTGTCAACTTGACCCACCTAACATCATGTGACTTTGGTTGTGTAACAGCAAATTGAACCGGAAGTCCTGCCCTAAATGTAGGCAGCAGGGTTCTGATAGGTGCAGGACTTGGATAAAAGAAGGAGAAAGCCGTGTAGAGGGAGCCGGGACTCTTCCTGAAGAAAACGCGTCTGCTCTCGTCTGAGATCGTCGGTCTCCAGCTCTGCCGTTTCCTTGAGGAGCTTCTTGATCTTCTGCTCTCGTCTGAGATCGTCGGCCTCCAGCCTTCGAGCTGAAACTTCACCATCGTTTCTCCGAAGAGCTTCCTGATCTTCACATCTTGGACTGGACTGAATTGGTGGTTGCTTCAATCCTAAGGCTCCAGCTCTTAGACCGTCCGACCAGCTGCTGATTCCTCTGATTCTTCACGTACAGTTGAAACTCAGGACTACATTGTGAGCTGATCTAATAAATCCTTTTTTCATATACTCATTCTGTGAATTCTGTTAATCTAGTGAACCCTGACCAATACACTCTTGCTTTGGTGTATGATTGCAATGCATCAATAAAAGCATATATAAAACAGAGAAACTAATAGCAGATGTTCACCTGATCTCCTCGTATTACAAAAGTGGAGAGGAAAATGTGTTGTCTATGGGGTAACACCAAAGTGGCTTCCTCTCTCCTTGACAATAATCTACCTGGAGCCAGTGCCCTTTCTCTTCTTCTAGAAGGAAGGGCCGGGCATAGCATAAATTGTCCCAGGGAGTCCCAGCAGCGTGGAACACCAGCCTACAACTGCTTCCCAAAGCTGGTGCCCATAAAACAAGTTGTTCCACACACAGAGAGATACAACTGATACCTGTGAGGTAGGATAGAAGAAATAAAAGAGATATGTAGAAAGGAGACAAGCAGGGCATGGTGGCTCACACCTGTAATCCCAGTGCTTGGGAGGCTGAGACACAAGGATCTCAGGTTTGAGGACAGCCTCATGAACTTAATGAGACCCTCAGCAACTCAGCGA
>PVJS01029644.1:0-24635 GCA_004027185.1 Glis glis
ACCTGTAACTCACTACAAGGAAGAAGTCCCAAACCTTTTTATACCCATTCTTCTCAGAATTTTAGCACAACATCCAAAGATCTAAATCCCCAAGCCGGGCGTGGTGGCGCATGCTTGTAAAATCCCAGTACTTTGGGAGGCGGAAACCGGAGGATCCGGGTTCGCGGCCAGCCTCAGCTCTCTCTCTCTCTCTCTCTCTCTCTCCCCCCCTGTCTCTCTCTCTCTCTCTCTCTCTCTCTCTCTCTCTTTCTCTCTCTCTCTCTCTCTCTCTCTACTTAGTGAGGCCCTCCGCAACTTTGTGAGACCCAGTTTCAAAATAAAGTATAAAAAATAGGGCCGGGGGTGTAGCGCAGAGGTAGAACGCCCCTGGGTTCAATCCCCGGTACCGCAAAAAAAAAAAGAAAAAAAAAAACTAAATCCCCAAGAAAAAAGAATGTATGCTATATTCTAAATATACATGCTTCCTTCCATTTAGCTTCTTTGCACTTACTAGGACTCCTTCTAGAAGTAAGAATAAAACTCCTATTTATCTCTCACTGTGATTAAGTCAATGATCCCTGAAACAATAGCCAGAATTGGAAGTGATCCGATAACATGAAAAGCCCGAAGCCCAAACGAAATGTTAGTCCATGGTCTCAAAATCAAAAGGCAGCTCACCCAGGCAGCGCTCCCTCTCCTTTATCCACACTGTGCTGTGTTCTTACCTCCTCCACATTCACTAGCACGCACACATTCCCCAGCCCTTAGTAATCAAGAAGCTTAGAGAGTCATCTAGAAAAGATTCTCCTCCCTTTTCACTAACTTGTGTAAACTCGGGTTGTCTCCTTCAACACCTTCCCTACAATGCAATGACCCCATGTCCCTGCAGCAGCTGCGTCACCACTGACCAACCACGTGGCTGTGGGCACCCACCAGCAAGACTGGCCCTGCTTCCATTCAGAAAATCGACATGAAAACACATGGAAATTTGTATAAGGCCCTTAAATGCATTAAACCCATAATGAGATTACATAATTTGACATGTTAAATATTTACTGACTTTAAGTTTTTATTTTAATTATGAAGAGGAAGTTAAAAGTTCCATTCAGTTTCTTTTGAAACAATAACAGGGATAACAGTCTCTAGTCACCAAATGAAACAATCTCTTAAGGGATAAGTGAGAGGGAAAAGCAACCTTATCTGAAGATCCATTTGATAGCCTTTTTCAGAAGAAGTTATAGGCTGGTCATGGTGACACACACCTGTAATCCCAATACTTGGGAGGCTGAGACAGGAGGATTAAAGGTTCAAGGCCAGACTCAGCAATTTAGCAAGACCCTCAGCAACTTAGCGAGACCCTATTTCAAAATTAAAACAAATTTAAAAAGGGCTGGGGGTAGAGCTCAGAGGTACAATGCTCCTGAGTTCAATTTCCAGTACCAAAAAAAAGATAAGAATGATATAAAAATTATATTTTCATGGGTTATTTAATTCTAATAGTACAATACCAAGCACCTTTAATGTGAGCCTTTAATAGACCTATTTAGGAGTCAAGTATTATTTCCCTAATCATGAAAACAAAACAAACAAACAGGACAAGGTTTAAATTTTTTTAAAAAATAAACCTTAGCCAGGTGAGGTGGTACATACCTGTAATCCCAATACTTGGGAAGCTGAAACAGGAGGATCACAAGTTTGAGGCCAGTCTCAGCAACTTAGCAAGACCCTCACTAACTTGGCAAGACCCTGATTCAAATTTTTAAAAAAGCTGGGTGTGGTGGAACATACCTGTAATCCCAGTACTTGGGAGTCTGAGACAGGAGGATCACAGGTTCAAGGATAGCCTCAGCCCATAGCAAGACTCTCAGCAACCTAGCAAGACCCTGTTTCAAAACAAAAAATTAAAAAGTGCTGGGGGCAAAGCTCTGAGGTAGAATGCCTTGGTCTCAATCCCCAGTACCAAAAAACATTTTAATAAAAAATAAATAAATAAAAAGGTCTGGGAGTATAGCTTATATGTAGAACACCCCTGGGTTCAAGCCCCAGCACCAAAAAATAAAAAATAACCCTTGTAACAGGCATTATTCTGGATGAGAGAATAGTAGGAGCTTTCTTTATAAAATCCAGACAAGACAAGGATATCTACAATCACTGCTGCTCTTCAGTACTGTGCTAGTAATCTGGGTCATGTGAGAGGGCAGGAAACAGAAGCAAGGACATAATGAGGAGGAAAGAAGAATTCAGGCTGTCATTATTCCCAAATTACAAAACTGGCACATAGACAACCTAAGAACATTTACAAACACGTTATCAGAATTGATAAAAGCATTAGAAAGGTAGGCAAGATACAAAGAATCACTTGAATTTCTTCACAAAGACACACTTCAAAACTATAATTTTAGCCGGGCGTGGTGGCACACGCTTGTAATCCCAGTACTTGGGAGGCTGAGACAGGAGGATCCGGGTTCACGGCCAGCCCCAGCTACTTAGTGAGGCCTTCCGCAACCTAGCAAGACCCTGTTTCAAAATAAAGAGCAAAAAATTGGGCTGGGGGTGTAGCTCGAAGGCAGAATGCCCCTGGGTTCAATCCCCAGTACCAAAAAAAAAACTAATTTTAAAAGATATGCCATTTACAATAACAACAAAAAGAAAACAAGGTAACTAAAAACAACTCACACAGATCTGTATGCAAGACCTATATGGAAGAAATTATAATGTGAGGATGTCAGTTCTTCTTAAATTGATCCATGTATTTTGAGTAATTCTGGTCAAACGCCCGCCCATTAAAATTTTGAACTGGACAAGTTAATTCTAAAATTTATACAGAACAGTAAAGGCCCAAGAAAAAAGACGTGATGTGCCCTAGAAAGAAAAATGCATGGTGATATGATCTATTAATTTTCATATAGATTTATACTTTAAGGCCTACAGTAATTTAAACAGTACGATTTTGACCCAGACAAATCACTTTAACCAATACAACAGAAGGATAAGAACCGAAACACATACAGATAGCCTGTGTGTGGGATATGGGTGAACCACACACTATATGTTCTGTGATGGAGACTAGCTCTCCATATTAAAACAAGAAAAAAAGGGAAGCTGAATCCAACTTTTCAAAAAAAAAAACGATTACAGTGTTTTAATACTTTAATGAGAAAGGTTTGGGACAAAAACATAGAATGTATTTATTACCTTAGAGAAAGAAAGGAATCCTTAAACAAGATACACAAAAAATTAAATTTAACTATATTACAAAAGCTACCACAAAGATGATGAAAAGACAGGCCACAATTAACAGAAGATATTTTCGATACATATAACCAGTCACAAAATATTATCCAGAATCTATGGATTCATTTTTAAAAAGACCATGTTAGGGAAAAATGGATAAAAGATCATGCACTTCACAATGCAGGAAGCATCAATAGCAAAGAAGTATCTGAAAAAAAATTTTCACCCTTAAATTTTCATAGCAACACAGATAACCATAGCCTAAAACAAGAAAGAATCCAAATATCCATGGATGGAAAAATAGATAAAGTATGATATATATACATATATACATATTAGAATATTACATACAACTACATGAAAAATACCTATGATTGTTATGAACATCTTTTTTTTTTTTTGTAGTACCGGGGATTGAACCCAGGGGTGTTTTACCTCCGAGCTACACCCTAGCCCTATTTTTTATATTTTATTTTCAAATCGGATCTCACGAAGTTGCGGAGGGCCTCACTAAGTAGAGAGAGAGAGAGAGAGCGAGCTGAGGCTGGCCGCAAACCCGGATCCTCCAGTCTCTGCCTCCCAAAGTACTGGGATTACAAGCGTGCGCCACCACGCCTGGCTTGTTATGAACATCTTATAAATCTTTTAAAGTTGCAGTAGACAACATACACAATTCCCCTTGGATGACACACACAAGAATACCAAGAAGACATAAACAATTTTGCTTAGAGAAACATGTAAATGCAGTCAAATGATATTTAGAAAGCAAAAAAAAATTGATAAATATAAATTTCAGAAGAATGCTAACCTTTATAAAGAAAACAAGGACGAGAAGAAGTTTTTCAGATGTGGTGATGTACTAATACTTGAGTGATGAGTTCTTTGCTTTAGGCTTCATTTTTTTTTATACTTTCATTGGTGCATTGTAATTCTATACCCTAGTAAGGTCCAAAGTCATACAAACATGCACACAGGTGTTGGTATGACTCCCTTCAGGTCCCACCCACTGCCCAGCCCTCTCCACGCATAGCTGCTAGATTTGTAGTGGAAGCTTCCTACATGGCTCAGCATAATCTCAACTATTTCTTTCATCTGTTCTTCCCTTCCACTTCCCCGTCTTCCTCCCCAACCCCTCCGACCACTCTACTATTCTATGAGGAGAGTGACTATTCTACTGGTCGCCCTCCTCAACTATCTAAAATTCCTTTTGCTTCCTATTTTCTCTCTGGCTTCCACATAGGAGAGAAAACATTCAATTCTTGACTTTCTGTGATTGACTAGTTTCACTTAGTATAATATCCTCCAGTTGTTGGGACTGCAAATTAGTGCAACTACTTTGGAGATCTGTATGGAGGTTCCTCAAAAGACTAGGAAGGGAACCACCATATGACCCAGCTATACTACTCCTTGGTATCTTTCCAAAAGAATTAAAGTCAGAACACTGCGGTGATACACATAATCCATGTTTATGGCACCACAATTCACAATAGCCAAATTATGGAACCAGCCTGTATGTCTGTCAACAGATGAATGGATAACAAAAATGTGATACACACACACACACACACACACACACACACACACACACAATGTAATTTTACTCAGCCATAAAGAACAAAACTATGTCATCTGCAAGAAAATGGATGTAACTAAAGAATATTATGCTTCACAATTTTTACATAAGTTACTCTTAGTATTTTGTAGGTATCAACTGTTACATAATTTTACTTTAAATACAGCCCTAATAATAAAATACTCCTATAGAATTACTTCTCCAAAATATAAGATTAAGACTTCTCTTACATTCCAACTATTTTTGCCACTACTTTAAAAATCCCATCTCAGCATGGCAATAACAACTCACTACTTTATAATATTTCCATCAGATCACATCAATATACTACTTACTCATCCACATGCAATACATACATGCTATGTATACTTATAAGGATTCTGGTAATAAATTAAGGATCATAACTCACCTAACGTAAGCCTATGGAGCAAGCAGCAGCTCACTTCTTGAATTTTTTCATTGATAGGGAATGCTTTCATGGCTTCTACCACAATATTGTAACACCTGACATTACCACTCATGAGGACTTCAACATTATTGCCTAGGTTTAAAGAAATCATAATTACCACTCAGGTAATAATTTTCTAGTTTCAAATACACATGCAAACACATCATATAAAAATTATAAATATATGGCAGAATAATGGCTACATTTCCAAATTTAAATATCCTGTTCTGTCAAATAGCTATAGAAAATATTATGCTGTTTATTGCTAATACAATGGTATATAGGACTCATTTTTTATATTAAGGGGAAAGTGCTTTAATCCTGTCTCCTGGTTTAAAAATATAAGAAGGGAGCCAGGCATGGTGGCGCACGCTTGTAATCCCAGTACTTGGCAGGCAAAGACTGGAGGATCCTGGTTCGCGGCCAGCCTCAGCTACTTAGTGAGGCCCTCCACAACTTCGTGAAACCTGGTTTCAAAATAAAGTATAAAAAATAGGGCCGGGGGTGTAGCTTGGAGGTAGAACGCCCCTGGGTTCAATCCCCAGTACCACAAATATATATATATATATATATATATATATATATATATATATATATATGATGGGGGTCAGGTTTTTATATAAGTCTGAACATGGCCATATATTTTCAAACATTACTTTGAAGGCTTGTTTCCTAATGAGGTCATTGGATAATGACTTTTGCCTTGTTTCTTTTCTTCATGTCACACAAGGAAAATCAAAATTATGTAACATAGTAGAATTGTTAAAATAAGCTATAATCTATTCTCTCCATTCCAGAAGTCTGTAAGAGCAGTAAAACCAAGCTTCTAGATGGGAGAGGCAGGGCGAGGGGAGAAGAGAGGAATGACATTAAAATATATGACTAAGGGACAAACAGAAGGGAAACAAAAGGAAGAAAAAAGCCACTGGGAAAGACAATTAATCAGTAAAAAGAGTGAGTTATGAACCGACATGGACAAAATACATATATCTCTGAATGAAATGCTAACTATTCTTTGAGAAAGAAAATATCTGTACTCAAAACATTTTTTTTTCTGGCACTACTGAAACTAACCATTTTCACAAAAAAAATATTTTAATATCTAAATGGTACTTTAAAATACCAATTTTTAAATGAAAAGAATTTCTAAAAATAACAAAAAGAAATGGCTTCTTAAAACAATTATCCACTTTGTCTCCCAACAAGCAGACATGATTTGTTTTACGATTGAAAGACAAAAGTCTTTCATTTGGAATGAAGGTTTAAAACTCTTGATTTCTTCATTTTTAATCTGCTACTTTCTTTGACCTTTGCATTATGAATCAATACATTTTAATGGGAGTTATGTCAGATGTGGGTGGGAAACAATGAATTCCAAAAGCAGCCAGCCCAAAATGCATAAATAAATATAGCCCAGGGAAAGTTTGGGGGCAGTGATGACTGGGAGGAATGTAAAAGCAGGGCTATTCTCTGTTATTATTATCCAACCTCATCCATTTTCAAGTGTTTAATTTCCTGTGGATACAAAACGCATTGTGATTTTATAAACATCACAAAGAAGTGGCATTCTTTCACCAGGGCACTGGCTTTTGACCCCGCTGCAGTGAAGTCCCACATCTTCAGACTGCCACACTGATTTCCATATCTGAAGCCATGTACAACTATTATCTATAATATATGACATACATGTAACATAAACATTGCATAATAATGTTATCAATGTTTTTAGAATACATATTACATACCAGGTACTATTCTATATTCTTTACATTATTTAACTTATTTAATCCTCAAAACTTTACACGTGTGGGGATGAAAATATTACAATGTAAATACAAAAGTAGCCAGGTGTGGTGGCCGCACTCTTGTAATCCCAGTACTTGGGAGGCGGAGACCGGAGGATCCGGGTTCGTGGCCAGCCTCAGCTACTTAGTGAGGCCCTCTGCAACTTTGCGAGACCCGGTTTCAAAATAAAGTATAAAAAATAGGGCTGGGGGTGTAGCTCGGAGGTAAAACGCCCCTGGGTTCAATCCCCGGTACCACACAAAAAATAAATAAATAAATACAAAAGTATATCCTAGACAAACCGACACAGGTAATACCTGAAATCTGAAATGTTACTGTGCACTTAAAAACAGAACAGAATTGAAACACATTTTAGCCCATTAGCAATCATTAGTAGCATATACAGCAAAATAATGTCTTCTGATGTATACTTTTGGCGTGAAAGAAGTTGCTAGATTTCAAAACACCGCTAAAATGCTAACCAAGAATCCTCATAAAGTTCAAACTCCTTCATGTAGCTTTTTGGCCCTTGTCGACTTCACTCCATACCTCAGCCTCATCCAGTGACTTGTCAAGGCCTTCCCTACTGCCATTAGCGAGACGCGAGCACATCATGGGCATGTGTTTGTCTTTTCCACTCACATGCTGTGAGCACACTTGTGAACCCACAGTTTACTGAGCTCCTATTATCTTCTTGTATGCCCTGTCCTCCCTCTTGCTCCCGTCTGTACACTCACAATGCCCACTGCCTAAACACTTGGCCTGCGTCCCCACCTCAACTCACACCTCCCTGTGTACAAAGCCCTCCTCATCACTCAACACTCTTCCAAGAAGTCTCATCTGAATCGCACATTGTACCATGGACCCTGAAAAGACAAGGAATATGTTCATGTTCTCCACTCTTCCTTTCCCCAGGACCAAGCCCAGAGCTAGCCGTAGTATGTCTTCAATAAATGCAAATTAAGGAAATGAATAAATTTAGTAAAATAAATTCGACAAATAAATGAATAAACAAATAAGTTTAGCAGCCACAAGTCTCTCACAAAATATTTTCAAAACATTCAGAAATGAGATATACTGTAATTTTCACATGCAAAAAAGAAATCATGCATATTGGCTACTTACAAGGAATGGCTAGGGAATGTAAGCAGTGCAGTACATGAAGCACAATCTCCTCTTCATCTTTAAAATTGTTTAATGCACTCAGCAATATCATATAGTCTTTGTTCTCAACAAATTCAGTCAGATGTTCCTCAGAAACTAAAAATGTAGGACAAAAATACTGAATAAACTTAAAAGGAAATAAATGCTAATTACTCAAAAATATATTCATGATGGTTGTATGAGACATAAATACAATAAACTTAAATAAAAATGTGTTTCTGTAAAAAGTCTTCCTAAAAATTATGTAATAGGAAAACAATTATTGGCATTCAAATAATTTTGTTTTGACCTATATTAGTTACACCAGGTTTTGAAATACGATAATGCTAGACAACAAACTGTTCCCAGAAAACTAAAATCATTTACAATTTCATTTTGGAGACATTAGTACCAACCACTGCCAATAAAGATGGCCTACCGGAAATGAATATTTTATAATACTTAAAAGCGAGGGGTTAATGGTAAACTGCTGAAAGGCCGCTCAGCTAGATGCATCAATTCAAAAGATGTGAACTTTAGCAAATGACAAGTAATTAAACTTCAAAATGTTCTCTCTTAATGGTTTTCCATCAAAGATCAAAAATTGTCATCATTAGTTTTCATAGCTCAAGTTTTTTGATCAAGTCAATGAGTTCCATTTGGAGTGATTTTATTAGGTCAGAACCTCAGAAACATGTATAAAAATTTGGTTTGTTTAGCTTGAGAATAACACCAACAAAAATGTTAGAAATTGCAATACTCTTTATGATAAACATTATGGATTTTTTTCAATTTTATACTGAGTCCATATGACCTAATGTGAAATTGGTTCCATTCTTTTTTTGTGTGTGTGTGTGTGTGTGTGTGTGGTACTAGGGATGGAACCCAGGGGCATTCTACCTCCAAACTACACCCCAGCCCTATATTTTATTTTTTATTTTGAAACAGGGTCTCCCTAAGTTGCGGAGGGCCTCACTAAGTAGCTGAGACTGGCCACAAACCCAGATCCTCCGGTCTCAGCCTCCCAAGTACTGGGATTACAAGCGTGCACCACCACACCCGGCTCTGGTTAGATTCTTTTAATAAGTATGAGATATCAGGAACTCTTTCATTTCATAGAGTAGTCTCCACAGCATGTTTTCAATTTTTGAAAATTAACTATTTTTAATTAACTTTATTAGCTAAATTGACTTGGGGGAACTTGATACTTCAGGCATAATCAGAAATTTTTTTCTACATTGATAATCATAATTCTCTTGGCACTGCTGATCTTCTATTGAGTAAGATTCTTTTTTTTTTTCTTTTTAACATTCCCTGGTCCCTCTCTCCATGTACGCTGGACGGGCCTCGCAACACTGGGGAGAATGAAGGGGCCCTTCTTCCATTAATAAAAATATGTTCCTAAACTGCAACCTTGAAGAATACAGGCTGCGCAAGACAACAGGACCTCAACCTTTATCCTGCCAATTCTTATCAAAAGCTTAGTTGCAAGATACAATATTTACAGAAGATAGCTTGGAAGACACAAGCCTTTCATTCCTCGCTCACAGTAAACTACCTTCTTCACTAAGCAGGTTCGTGAAGAGCTAACTCCCAGGCTCATGCTATTCTAACTCTTGACAGAGTCTCTTTCACTGAAATACACTTAGTATTCCTTGTAATATGTGTATACTTTATCCTCCCATCCAGGGAAACCCAAGAAATGATTCTCACAGGTCTCTCATGAGACAGATTGCTTCTCCTGAGTAATGGATTTACTTTGATCTCAACAAAGTTGTAACCAACAATGTTTATCTTTTTTTCTTTGCCCAATAAGAAGCAAAGAGACAGCCAGGCATGGTGGCGCACGCTTGTAATCCCAGTACTTTGGGAGGCGGAGACTGGAGGATCCGGGTTCGCGGCCAGCCTCAGTTCTCTCTCTCTCTCTCTCTCTCTCTCTCTCCCTGTCTCTCTCTCTCTCTCTCTCTCTCTCTCTACTTAGTGAGGCCCTCCGCAACTTCGTGAGACCCAGTTTCAAAATAAAGTATAAAAAATAGGGCCAGGGGTGTAGCACGGAGGTAGAACGCCCCTGGGTTCAATCCCCAGTACCAAAAAAAAAAAAAAAGAAGCAAAGAGACTAATTTCTGGCCAGCCCCTTTGCAAATACACAAGACCTTAAGTAAATCTTTGTGTAATTTTCCTTAACCTATCTTTGTGTAATTTTCCCTTTACCCATTTCTTTTTTTCTCTCTCTAATACATTATAATTACCTATAAGCTATTTAAAGTAACTGGTAGAATAAGACAGGGAATTCAACAGTTTCAGCCTCCCAAGTACTGGGATTACAGGCCTGCGCCACCATGTCTGGCTACCTCCTGTTATTTTTTTTTTTAATAACAGAGCCTTTTATCAATTTCTGAGAGCTCACTCAGGTGATGACCCAGAATAGCCCAAATTTAACCTAGGCTGGGCTTCACACTCTTATTTTTTCTTTGTTACCATCCATACAAACCAGTTTTCAAAGAGAAACTATGCCTTCCTAAACCAGAGAACAAAGTTTATATAATTGCATGACTTAAGCCGATGAATGAAATTCACCCCATAGAAACAAGCAATATTTCTGAATTAATCCTACTATTTACCTTTGACAGACAACCCACTAATTAATATAGCATGATTTTAGACATCTTTTTCTTATCATAATTATATCCTACTTTAACCATTATAAGCCCTTTCTCTTATAGATATATTTCAAAATAAAAGATTTGGCATTTTTAAATACCTCTTTCAAACAGCACATGTAAAGCTTTGCATCCAAGTTTCTGGACTTCATCATTGGCTGAAAATGTGTGCATGGCATCAAAAATTAACAAGAAAATATCACTTTCTTCATCCAGTATCAGCAAAGTGATTTTACCTATTTTTGAAGAGAAGAATATGCCCTAAGTAAACAGCTTCTTTGACAGTTGTATTAATTTTGCATGAGGACTATGCATGGTTTATTTTGGCTAGGCCACTTAATTGTCCCAAATGTTAGACTACCAAGTTCTAGGGCCCTTGTAAATGAGGTAAGTCCCCAGTTCATGTTACCATAATGTTGTTTCCCAATAAATACAATATAACATAGACTTCTTGCCCAAACCCCTGAAACATATTTCTATCTGCCTTTTTTGGGGGGGGCGGCAGAATTGAGCTGGGAATTGAGCCCAGGTGTGCTCTACCATGGAACTACACCCACAGTCCCCTTTTTTTTTTTTTGGTACTGAGAATTGAACCCAGAGGCATTTTACCTCCAAGCTACACTGGCCCCAGCCCTTTTCTTTTTTCTATTTTGAAACAAAGTCTTGCTAATTTGCTGAGACTGGCCTGGACTCTGTCATCCTTCTGTCTCGGTTTTCCAAGTACTGGGATTACAGGTATGTGCCACCACACCCAGCTACTCAAAGCCCTTTTTAACTTTTATTTTGAGATGGGGTCTTACTAAGTTGCCCAGGCTGACCTTGAACTTACGAACCTCCTGCCTCAGCCTCCCAAATCTCTGGAATGACAAGTGTGCAGTGCTATACCCCCAGCTCTATCTGCTTCTAAAACAACACCCCAAACATAGCTTACTCCTGCTCCCTATTTCATCAGTGATACCATCACCCAGTAGTTACCAAGAGAGACACTACCAAGTCATCTTCCATCCTCCATCTTAATTCTCTTTCTAACCAACGAATCAACTCATTATGAAACCCTTCAAGTATGATCCCTACAAAGCCCCAAAAGTTTTTAAACAAGGCCTGTCTATTCCTCTTCTGTTCAGGACCTCATCATATCTCACCTCGAATGCAGTAACATTTGCTGAATTTCTTTGCTCAGCCCAACTCTCTACTCAACTAGTTTATTCCCAGCATTATATTTCTAAAACACATGTGGGACCCTGTACATCCCTTGCTGGAATCTTCTCAGGCCATCTCTTACTCCATAGTATGACAAAAAAAGATCCATCATAAAACTGACTGCTTGGATCATCTGCCCCATGACTTCCACACCTTGTCTCAACCCCAAACACGCTACACTTCTTGCTCATCACTCACATTTTTAACATATCCCTTTAGAGCCGGGCATGGTGGCGCACGCTTGTAATCCCAGTACTTTGGGAGGCGGAGACCAGAGGATCCGGGTTCGCGGCCAGCCTCAGCTCACTCTCTCTCTCTCTCTCTCTTTCTCTCTCCCTGTCTCTCTCTCTCTCTACTTAGTGAGGCCCTCCCCAACTTCGTGAGACCCGGTTTCAAAATAAAGTATAAAAAAAAAAATAGGGCCGGGGGTGTAGCGCGGAGGTAGAACGCCCCTGCGTTCAATCCCCGGTACCACACACACAAAAAAAATATCCCTTTACATTTGCAGTAGCTGCATGAAATCGTCTACACTTTTCTATAGTAAACATATTCCTGCTTCCATCATTCAAGAGATAACACAAATAACGCCTATCAACAAAACACAAATAACACCTGTCAATAAAAATAATAGTACTGGGGTAGGAGTGGTAGCAGTAAAAACTCTTAGAGCACAAATGTGTCAGTCACCGGTTGAAATGCTTCACTGTAGCACACTTAATCACCACTGTAACCCCATGAGCTAGGTGCAATCCCCATTTTAGGGATCAGAAAATTGAGGTACAGAAAGGTAAACTACCCAAGGTTCAACAGTTAAAAGGCAAAACTGGGTAAAAATTTAGACAGGTCACGTCTGTGCTCTTAACTCCTACAAGCGAGTTTAGCTACTCTCTGCTTGTGGTAGTTTCCTTTATATCTCTGTTTATAGCACTTGTCTCAATTAAATTTCAATTGATACTCTAAATTATTTCATCTATCTGCCTTTGCTGTCCAATTCATTAGCCATTAATCACATATGTCTATTTAAACATAAATTTAAGTGAATCAAAATTACATAGAATTAAGATTCGGTTCCTTGTATTCCAAATGTTCACTAGCCACATATAGCTATTAGCTATGATATTGAAAAATACAGATACAAAACATTTCCACCAATGAAAAGTGTTATATTGGTCAGCAGTGCTGAACTCTGAACTTCCATAGCATAGAAATTATGTACCATTTGTCTTAGAATTCTCCAGTACCCAGGATAATAGTAAGTTCCCAGTAACTATTAAGTAACCAGACAATAAAAATGATTCATCAATCAGCCTCTAATGAGCATCCAACATGAACTTCAAAACCCATGTAAAACTCTCCTAATGGCTCAAAATTCTGAATGTTATGTGGGAGAAATTAAATTAACCTTCTTAGAATACCTGTCAAACTCCCAACCTGTCTGCATGTTGCTGACTTCTCTATATTCCAATGTTAGAAGATTGTTTTTCAGATTCATAAACCTTCATCTTCCCATCCACCTCCATGTCACATGTAAAATGCTTCACATGATTTTTCAAACTGAATCCTCACCTTCCCATAGGTATTTTTTTTTTTTTTTGCGGTACCAGGGATTGAACCCAGGGGCATTCTACCTCCCCGCTACACCCCCGGCCCTATTTTTTATTTTTTATTTTGAAACAGGGTCTCACTAAGTTGCGGAGGGCCTCACTAAGTAGCTGAGGCTGGCCGCAAACCCTCCGGTCTCCGCCTCCCAAGTACTGGGATTACAAGCGTGCGCCACACTTAAAGAATGAACCAAAGGGAAAAAAAAGTTACCAAGGATGAGGATTTAAAATAAATCATGGTTAAAACTAGTTAGCTCATGCCATTAAATAGTTTAATAGACAGCTGTGGTAAAATGATGAGGATCCTCTAGCTTTCCCTGTCTTTCTACCTTCATGCCCTGGTCTTCAGCCTCTTTCTTCCTTCTTTTCTCTCATCTAGGTTCTTCATTAGCAGGGCTGATGAGGACATCTGGGTCTCCCCACCCATATATCCAACCTCTCTTGCTGTCTTCCCAGGCCTCTGCTATTCTGTACACCTGGCTCTCTTGAACTAAGCCACCTTTCCCTACATTGAGCAGAACTCCTCCCAATCCTTCAAGATTAGGTAGCCTGCAAGCAGCCTTTCTTCTCACCACCCTGTGTGACCACAAGTGCCAAGCACAGCACTGACCACAAGGATTGCACCATGTCAAAACTCTTTGTCTAGTGCCTTATCCTCCAGGCAGAATTTACCCCAGGCAAAGAACCTGCCAGGTGGACTCAGATCCCGGTTCTACTGCTTAGTGGCTGAGGCAACCTCTCAGGATTTCAGAGCTTCTCACCTAGAAAACTAAGATAAAACACACCTATGGGTGCCGGGCGTGGTGGCACGCGATTGTAATCCCACTACTTGGGAGGTGGAGACCGGAGGATCCGGGTTCACGGCCAGCCTCAGCTACTTAGTGAGGCCTCTGCAACTTCGTGAGACCCAGTTTCAAAATAAAGTATAAAAAATAGGGCCGGGGGTGTAGCGCGGAGGTAGAACCCCTCTGGGTTCAATCCCCAGTACCACAAAAAAAAAAAAATACCTATGCTCAGGATTCAGTTTGAAAAATCATGTGAAGCATTTTACATGTGACACCTGACATCTAGCAAATATTGAAGAAGTAATGCTATATATATTTTAAACATTGCTATTATATCATACCCTAGAACATATATTATAGAAAACATATTAAAGATATATATGGATCTTGGCACGGTGGTATACACCTATAATCCCAGCTACTTGGGAGGCTGAGGCAGGAGGATCACAAGTTGAAGGCCAGCCTGGGAAACTTAGACTTTGTCTCAAAATAAAGTAATAAAAGGTCTGGTGATGTTGCTCAGTGGTAGAGTGCTTGTGTGAGGCCCTGGGTTCAACCCTTGTACCACAATAACAACGAAAAAGATATATATGGAGAACGATCTAATATTGGCAAAGACAAGCTAGTAGGAATGTGAAATGTGGGGCCAGATTAGGGGAGCAAAGGTGAGGCTATGAATAGAGGCTTGGGAATAATATATATGGTAATGTTTAAAATCAAGGCACTGAATGAGATTTTTGAAAGACAAATATGTAAAGAAAAAAAGAAGAACGAGAACAGAAACACAAGAATTTCAGAAAGAACTGATATTTCCATTATATGATGTGATGATCCTAAAAAATTGTAAACACATTTAATAAATTGTTACAAATATTTTTAATTGAGTCTACATTAAGTATGTAAGTACCTTACCAGAAGTTAGGAGGAGATCTAAGGCCTTCAGCCCAACTGTTGACAGGTTTACACTGGCATTATGCACGGTTAGCATTTTGAGAATCAGTCTAGAGTTAAAGACAAATCAGATGATAATGAAACATTATACTCAGAGGTTTGCTTATTGATACATGATTTTTTTACTCACCTACATTTTTTTGGCGGTACTGGGGATTGAACCCAGGGGTGTTCTACCTCTGAGTTATACCCCCAGCCCCATTTTATTTTTTATTTTGAAACAGGGTCTCACTAAGTTGAGGAGGGCCTCACTAAGTAGCTGAGGCTGACCACAAAACTGCAATCTTCCTGTCTCAGCCTCCCAAGTACTGGGATTACAGGTGTGCACCACCATGCCCGGCTTACTCACCTATATTTTTACTAGTCTCATTGTGTTTGATTCCCTTTAGTGAAGCTCATGTGTGTGTGTGTGTGTGTGTGTGTGTGTGTGTGTGTGTATGTGTGTATTTTCTTCCTACAAACCTGAAGCAGGTTTATAGAAATTAACGGGGAATATTAACTCACTTGATTGTAGTGAATATTTCAGTGCACACATTTATCAAACATCAAGATATTCACAGTAAATACATATAACTTTTAACTATCAACTATATCTCAATAAAGTTGGGAAAAAAACAAACTATTATTCATCTCAACAGAAAAGTTGTAAGTACTGCTTATTTTCCTCTAAATATTTAAATTATGTTATTAACTATTTTCACCCAATGCCATACCCAAAATATTATTAAGAGTTGTATACATCATGAAGTCAAATCATTTTTATATGTTATGAAAATTTATGAATTGTGTATTACATGTTGATATGCTATATAAAGATCTAATAAAGATGCTAGCTTGTATATACAAATTAAGAATTAATTTACTTGCATGACTGATTGCTACTATTTTTAACAAGAAATAATATATTACATTAGAAAGTGAAACTAGTATGTCAACAGTATTTAGTTGGTTCAAATTCATGAAATTCTAATCCCTGCGTTATCAATTCAAAAGAATAATCTTTAGTCTATTCCTACCCAGTTTTATTTGGCTTTACATTGTTAGGTGAAGCCCAAACCTAGTGGCATCCAGAGCTTCATTTAAATTCAAGAAAACTGTCACATGACCTCCAGCATCTCCATCTAGCATGGAGAGCAGCTGAGAGATCCTTTACTTCCATTCTCTGTTAACTCTTCTCCTACTCCCCTACCCCACCTCTCCCTCTTCCATTTCCACTGTTCCTGACTTTAATGCTACAGAAGTAATATTTGTAAGTCTTCAGTTGGAAAAAGGTCCTTGAATATAGGAAAATATGCTTTACAATATATATATATATTTTTTTTTTGCAGGGAATGACCTAATATGGCTCCACTGTAGAGAGCAGTGCATCCATCTTGTTCCCAATTGCATTACTTCTGGCTTAGAGTAGGAGCTTAATAAATACTTGATGAGAGCCGGGCGTGGTGGCGCACGCTTGTAATCCCAGTACTTTGGGAGGCGGAGACCGGAGGATCCGGGTTCCTGGCCAGCCTCAGCTCTCTCTCTCTCTCTCTCTCTCTCTCTCTTCCTCTCTCCCTGTCTCTCTCTCTTTCTCTCCTTAGTGAGGCCCTCTGCAACTTCGTGAGACCCGGTTTCAAAATAAAGTATAAAAAATAGGGCCGGGGGCATAGCGCGGAGGTAGAATGCCCCTGGGTTCAATCCATAGTACCGCAAAAATAAATAAATAAATAAATAAATAAATAAATACTTGATGCATAGAAGGTGAATGAATGAATGAACACATGAGTGAGAGAGTGAATAAATGAATAATATTTCCTACAGAAATGCCTATGTAGTTTAACTTGAACAGTTTGTCTGCACTGGAATATGACTGGATGAGTTTTTCAACATCCCCTGAAGTTAAAGATTGGTTAGTCTTTGGGGATCTTGGAAATAACCAAGGGGTACTTGAAGTCACAATTACTAATTACAGTATATTTTTGGGTAATTCCTCATTGAATGCTGTAGAACTGACTCACAGAATTTCAGAGATGAGTTTGAAGATGACAACATAGATTAATTGTAAATATGCTTTTTTCAAAATACACCCTTGAGATGGTAGAAACTGAAGAACAACAATATATATTGATAAAAAATGGAACAATGTATAAGCACTAAGTACTGAGATATAATTTTAGAGGGCACTCCAAAACTATTAAATGCAAAAATGGCTATACTCACATCTTAGTACTTATATATAAGATATAGTCATCTATGAGCAAACACATAGTTCTAATTTGTGTAAGATAGATACTGATTAATACAAAGGTGTCAAATTTAGTTGTGCATAAATTTTATTTTTCTCAAGCAGTATACCATGGGAAGCAAATATATTTATATTCTTGATTGCCTTCTCTGTGGTAAAGAAAAGTAGCATTATGTATAGAGAAAACTCAAAGTTAATGGTAGATGATACTTTTTAAATTTCAAGAAGCTAAGTTATTTAAAAAGGATTTTCCTAGAGCAAATTTTTCTTCAGAAAATTCTTTCTCAACTAGTCATGGCTAAGGACGTGATGTTATTTAAAAAGTCATTATGCTGAAAACTGCAGAAACTTGGCTGGTAAAATAGCTACCAAGATTTAGCTGCAGATGTGCTGAAAGGTAATTTTCTCTTTTTTCATCATTTTGAAAGCTCACTAAATATATGTGTATGAATATATATATACTACTTAAAGACTGCAAAACATAAACTTTCAAATTACTACTTAGAGAACTAACTTTTCAGTTCCCATATTTTAAAGAACTAATGGTTTGTATCAATTCCACTATTAAAAAATTTAAAAAAAATTATTCTTGGTTTGAATTTTTAAGTACCCATCGAAGATCTACAACTCATCTATTATCTAGTTGTAGGATATTATTAAAGTAATATCATCTGGCATTCTATCACCCACCAATGTGGTTCGAATTGGCTTTCTAATTCAAACTTCTGAGTCTGAAGTTCTGTATCAATGTAAACCATTGATTCAAGAAAAACAATCTTTGTATTTTGAAGAATTTTACCAGAATGGCCTTAGGTTACAAATATATTTCAAGAAAAGGGTGTCATAGGTATAGATAAACATTCAGTGCAGATGGGTTTTTTCATATATATACATATATATATATACATTTATACATATATACATATATATATCCATCATACTTACTGGTGAACACCAAGGACTTCCCAGTCATTTCCAATATCCTGGGGTCCCATTAAGCTTTGCATTGTACCCGGACAGACTTCTATTAATTTGCATAGAAGTGACCAACCCACCTAAAAGCAAGAAAGACAAATATTCATTGTTTTAAAGATGCTAATGAAACATGCTCAGTCAAACATGAATCTCTTTATTCTTAGTAGAAGAGGTGATATCATTTTTAAATAATTATTTTTAAATAATACCTTAAAATACTCAGAAACAAAAGCAAGTCATACTTATGACACCTATTACTCAAAAGTCATACCAGAAGGGCAGAGAAAAACTTTTCTGAATGATAAGGAAAATACCTCTTGTCTACATAAAGTGAAACAAACTACAGAAATAGTTTTGAAGCACATACCAAAAAGGGCAAGAATAGCTATATTCATATCTTAGCACTTTTTTGGGGGGTTGGGGGAGACCTGGGTGGAACTCAGGGCCATTCTACCTCTGAGATACATCCCCAGCCCACTTTTTAATTTTTTTATTTTGAAAGAGTCTCCCTAAGTTGCTAAGTGTCCCACTAACTAGCTGAGTCTGCCCTGAACCTGTGATCCTCCTGTCTCAGCCTCCCAAGTACTGGGATTATAGGCATATACCACCATGCCCAGCCTTAGCACTTTTTTTAGCACATATCTACTGGATGAAATCTCTTCCAAGTATTTATGGTTTTAATTATAGGGGAAATGATGTGACTTGGAATGGAGAATTAAGGGAAATCGGAGATTTTAGTGGCAAAGTATAAATTATCAGAAATGACTGTTCCTCAAGTAATGCGGATAGAATAGGAGTGGCAAGAGAAAGGACATGGCCTATGGTTAATTTATATCCATTACAGGAAAAGGAGAAAGGGCTCTCTAATATAGAGAAGAAGTAGAATTCCTCTATGCCCCCCCTTATATTTTTCTACAATGTCCAACTATGAACTGATGAGGGAGATCTAGAGGTCACAAATGTCCCAAGGTTACATCACCTTTCCTAAATAAATATGAACTTAAGCCGGGCGTGGTGGCACATGCTTGTAATCCCAGTACTTGGGAGGCTGAGACAGGAGGATCGCAAGTTCGAAGCCAGCCTCGGCAATTTAGCGAGGCCCTCCACAACTTAGTAAGACCCTGTTTCCAAATAAGAAATAAAATCGGGTTGGGGGTATAATTTGGAAGTAGAATGTCTCTGGGTTCAATCCCCAGTATCAAAAAAAAAAAGAAATATTAACTTACTGATGCACTTTCAAATACATTTTCACTCAGTCCACTTACACATGATAACAACTTGAATAAGTTGTTCTTTACCCCTTGGGGAGGGGGGGAATGAGGTCCCGATTCCAAACAAGAGATTAATTTTTTTTTCTTTTGGTGGTGATACTCTGGATTATACCCAGGGACATTCTACCTCTGAGCTATATCTCTTGTTTAGAAACAGGATCTCCCTAGGTTTGTTGAGAGGGTCTCACTATGTTGTTGAGGCTGTCCTCAGACCTGCAATCCTCCTGTCTCAGCCTCCCAAGTACTGGGGTTACAGGTGTGCTCTTCCTACTACATGTTCCTCTGTAAGTTTAAAATGGCTTCAATTCTTTCAATTATGTTATGAGAAATATATATATATATATATATATATATATATATATTATATGAGAACTATACTTGTTATGGGCAGGAAAGAAACCAAGAAAACAGAAAATACATATAAATGTAGCATCTAAAAATCAATGAAAAAAATGCCTAAGTAAGATGAGTGATAATACGAATATGAGTTCTGAAAGTAACTCACTGTGCACTAGAACTACTCAAAGAAGGATGTAATATAAAAGAGGTAGGACTCGAGGCAGATTTCAAAAGAGCCTTCTGAAACTGATGGGCTACAAGGAGAGTGGCCATTAAATAGTAAGAAGACTGCAACAGGGGACGAGACGCATGGGGCAAGGCTGATGCCCAAGTGGAACTCGACACAAACAGCTGAATGGCAAGGTTGGAAATTCACATGCCTTCCATAAGGGATAATAACACAAGTTTCTCACGTGTTTATAAGAGTAAACACAAAAGCCAGGCGTGTAATCCCAGTACTTGGGAGGCTGAGACCGGAGGATCCGGGTTCGCGGCCAGACGCAGCTACTTAGTGAGGACCTCCGCAACTTAGCGAGACCCTGTTTCAAAATAAAGAATAAAAAATAGGGCTGGGGGTGTAGTTCGGAGATAGAATGCCCCTGGGTTCAATCCCCAGTACCGCAAAAAAATTAAGTGCAAACACAAAGATAAAAATCTGCAAGATCTCCTTATAATACTAACTCCTTACAATATTATTTATTGCAAGATCTCTTTACAATACTATTTTCCAGATGAAACATGAATTGTTTTACTTTGCCACTACTCCCTTTTATATCATTTTGAATTGCTTTAAAAGGCAGCGAAATTTTCAACAGCTATTTTTACCTATACTTAAGTAGGACATCCTCCTCCACCTGTGCCGAACAGACATTGACAATCCAGCTGTCATAGAAACTGGCTATTTTTGAACTCTCATAAAACACATTGAGACATTTTCCCAACATATTTAAGAAAAAAATATATATATGTGTATTTATAAAATTCTGAAGAGCTTCAGGTGGGGGTGGAAATCACACAGGTTGCTAAATTCATGTCTGTACCTGCATGGCTGACTCAAGGAGAAAACCTGTTTTGTTTGGGTTGGTAACGCTGCAATATCAATAATTGCTGTGCAAAAAAGATTCAAGCAAGTGAGCTTGCAGTCACAAGAGGAGCTTCTATGATTAAATAGAATCTCTAGTAACAAAGCAGAGGTGACAATTGATCCATTAATCTATTCTATTAAAAGTTTATCTTCCAAAGGGAGAAAGTTCCCAACCTGCACGGTTTACAATACAATTAAATTGGTAGCTTTACTTTATCAGACTCAGTCTAGAAACTCAAGTATCTAATTATGCACAATAGGAAAGAGTCAAGGGGTTTAAGAAAATTTTAGCCACTTTCATTTATTTCACTCTCCTCTTTCAAAGGTTGAAACTGTGTGAATGAAAAAAAAAAGTAAAACAGAGAAGCAGAGAGAAAATGACTGGCAGAAAGAAAAATATATATATACAGCAGCTAGTCTAACCACCAATTCTCTAAAGCGGGCCAATTACTAAGAAACATAAATAAAATATAAAAAGACTTTAATGATAAAAATTCAGAGTCTAAAATATTATGTTAAATGACTTCTAGAAACACAACTTAATATTCATTTCTGAAAAGTAACTTATCTTAACTCCTTATATTCATCAATATATTAATGAATATTACATTAATTTGGCATTTCCAGGTATTTTAAAATACAAAGCATTAAATGATACCTATACCAATTACACAAATATTGTGAAGAAATTTAAAGGAATAAAAAAACTACTTTAGAGTATTAAAATATCAGTAGAGACCCCTTTCTACATTCCTTGGATATGACCAATGATAATTTATGAATGGCCACAGTTTTTGTACCGAACCACTGTACTTTTTTCTTGCTTATACAAAAAGTTTGTGAATTCAGCAGCTAAGGGACTGTTTGATGGAAAAGATCTTGAAAGTGTGAGAAGAACTTGAGTCCTGGCTCTGTCACAAGCTCTATGACCTCCAAGGGACTATTTACTCTCACAGAGCCACTATGGGGGAAAAATAGCCAGTAAGATTTCTGAGAGGGGAGGGAGGCGCCACTGAGAATCAAATGATGTAATACACACAATGCCCCTTGTAAACATACACACATATGAGACTGAAAGTAATGATTCTATTCCTTTCCATTACCAAATCAAAAGATAACTCTATTTTCCCATATATTTGGCCTCTGGTCTTTCCTAGACAAGGATTTTTGTTAACATTCATAACTAATCCAGACAAGCATACCTAAACTTGGGCAGTTTCTAATATTAAGAATTAGGGGGGCCAGGGATGTAGCTCAGAGAGAAAATGCCTGCTTAGCATGTGGAAGGCCTTGAATTCAACCACTAGCAGGAAACTCAAGCACAAAAGAGAATTCGGTAGTGAGTATGTTCCAGGCTCCCCTGGGTTCTGAAGTCTGACCTGTCTGCTCTGGACTCTGTAAGTCAAAGCCTACCCAGGGTCCTGCGTGGTGCCAAGCAGGGAAGTGCAGAGGCTGGGAATGGAAACAGCCAGAATCAGGAATTGTGAACACACAGCAGAGGCAATAAGAAGGATGATGTGGGTGGAGAGCAGCAAGCACAATAGGCCAGTGCCTAAAAAGTGACTCATATCCCACGGACAGAATTTGGACTTTAACTGCTAAAAAGTACAGTATATTCATCATGCCTCCAACTTTTCTTGGTTTTGTCTGACAGCAGCCTGAAAACCAATAGTCAGATGGAAAATAATTCACAGTTGAAAAAAATACTTATTCCAGATATAATTGTCCTATATCAAAGAAGCTGGATACATGGTTCACCCAAGCTAGATAGAGCTACATACAAAGACAGCACAAAAATAGAGACATAGACACCCATTTAGAGAATGAGACAATTCTTACATCTGTTTAAACTCTCAAGTGAATATTTAAAAACATTGGCTTTCTGACTGCACCTCCATGGAGTTCATATCTCTTCCTGCTTGACTTAGTATGCAGATGACAAAACTGATTTCAGTTCCCCAAATCTCAAAATGCTTTACAGGAAGTTATCACCTGAGGCAGTAGTTTTGTCTTGACTGTAAATCATTCTTAATTACCATCTTAGGGCTGCTTTTTTAGTATAGCCAACGTATTTAGCATACTTCTCAATTTCCTATCATACAAATTCTACAAGTCACACTTTAACATTCATTTTATATGACAAAGGTTGCAAAGTGTAAACTTAAACTCATGGGGGACTCATAAAACATCCCTTTCTTTAGTGTATACAACTGAAGGCTAGAAATCTGTCTTCGCAGGGAAAAAAAAAAAACGAAAGGAACTGAAATCTATGAGAGCTTGCCAGTTAACTTAATTGCATGTTATTACTGTTAATTATCCCCCTTTTCCAAGTTATTCAAAATGGTGTCATATCTAGGACACGCTGAACACAGGGAATGTTCTTAGAATAATTTGATCCAACACTAATGAACTCATCTTGCCAATAACACAGTCCTCTCAGCCTATTTTTATGCTGTTCCTATCACCATTCACATTGTCATTCTGTTTTACAAAGTTACCTCTGAAAGACAGGAAACACGGAGTGGGCCCTTGTGTTCTGTTAATGCTGGCTAATGATTTGACACCATTCCCATCTTAAAGTCAATGTCAGCGGATTATCAAGCCAGATCTCAGAAATAGCCAAGAACCCCAGGTACATAACACTGGCAGAAAAAAAAAAAAGAAAAAAAAAAAGATCTCTTCCCAAACAGGAGGAGGAATGAGAGAAGTATGAACAACTTTTACCTGCTGCACACTGGCGACTCTCATGTAGGAGTCCAGGACGATCAACAGAGGCACGTGGAAATTTTTGCCTTCAAATAACTTGGAGGCTGCAAAAGAAATGGTGGGGGGCAAAGTCAGGATCTCCACCATCTCTTTATAAAGTCTGAAGGGGGGAGAAAAGCCAGAGATGAGTGCAAGATCTTTCTGGAATGCTCAGCTCCTTTCTGGCCTGTGAAAGGAGTTTGGGGCTTCTTTAAAAAAGTTTGGTTTAGAGCAGCTAGCTCCACAAGGCAGGGGAGAAAAGTTTGCAGAAGTGGGGAGGAGGAGGACAGAACGAAAGGACAGTCTCCTTGCAAATGGTTACCGTGCTCGGAGTACGTGAACACCAGCATATCTTCCAGGATTTGGACCAGCGTGTCTATTTGTTTTCCTTCCTGGACATTGTTCAGCCTGACTATCAACTTCTTCAGAGTTTCCTCGTCCTCCCAGTCCTGACAGCTGCCACTGGCCATGGTGGCCCTGGCCCCCCACCGTCCCAGCCAGCCAGCACCCACACCGCTGCTCCCGGGGAGCGCTCAACGCCCGCGCCGGGCTCCCGGCTGTCTGTTTATGAGGAAGGCGGCTCCTCCCGCCGGCCCTGGCCCTCCTCCTCCTCCTGCTCTCCTCCTCCCGCCCCGCCC
>PVJS01029645.1:0-24635 GCA_004027185.1 Glis glis
TTGGGATCCTCTCCTCCACAGTGGACACGTCCTGAGGACGTTCCCTTCTCCCGTACTTTAAGAAATAAATTTGTGAGGGGGGCACCATCATCCTTGAAGGGCTCTGCTGTTGCTATCCTCTGTATGCCAGATCTTACGGTGGGAGACGCAATTGACCAATTATTGGATTTAGGTGTTATGGGTATTCTTGGTTCCCGTAACAAGGGTCAGGTGTTGGCTCTCAATCGTCAGAAGCAAGGTAGTTGCACCTATTATAATGGACAGCAGAGGAGGAGCGATGAGCAGAGGGGCTTGACTCGTGCAGATTTATGGCATTGGCTGATTACTCACGGTGTCCCCAGAAGTCAAATAGACAGGAAACCCACAAAATTCCTATTGAATTTGTATAATCAGAAAAATTCCAGGATGGCAAGTGTCTCAGACCCTCCAGGAATGAAGGTGTGGGTCACCTCTCCGGGTAAGGAACCTAGACCTGCCAGAGTGCTGGCTGAAGGTAGAGGAAATGCAGAGTCGGTAGAAGAAGGTAGTTTGGAGCTGCCTCTCCCTGGGAAAATAGTGAATCGAAGATAATATCGTATACCTTGGGGGATTGCAGGGATTAGTGCCACTATCAAGGACTTGAAAGATGCAGGGGTGGTGATTCCCACCACGTCCCAATTTAACTCTCCTATTTGATCTGTGCAAAAGACAGATGGAATAAGTATTAGGAATAAGTATCACTCAAAAAGCCCTGCCTCCTATTCAGGGAAGTGACTGATGCATTTCCGGTTGTATGTGGGATAGCTTTACTATGTTAGGCATTATTTTGAAGATTGATGTAATTTAAAAGAAACTGGGTTAGGAGTCAAGTTGACAAGGGGTGGACTTGTAATAGTTGGTCTGGTTTGTCAACTTGACTCATCCCAGATCATGTGACTTTGGTTGTGTAACAGTGGATTGAACCGGAAGTCCTGCCCTGAATGTGGGTAGCAGGGTTCTGACAGGTGCAGGACTTGGATAAAAGAAGGAGAAAGCCGCATAGAAGAAGCCGCTACTCTTCCTGAAGAGAACTCATCTGCTCTCGTTTGAGATTGTCAGTCTGCAATTTTGCCGTTTCCTTGAGGAGCTTCTTGATCTTCTGCTCTCGTCTGGATCCTCGGCTTCCAACCTTCGAACTGAAGCTTCGCCATTGTTTCTCCGAGGAGCTTCCTTGTCTCCACATCTTGGACTGGACTTTGAACTGAAGCTTTGCCGTCGTTTTCTCCGAGGAGCTTCCTGGTCTTCACATTTTGGACTGGACTGAATTGGTGGTTGCCTCAATCGTGGGGCTCCGTCTCTTGGACCACCCGACCAGCTGCTGATTCCTCTGACTTTTCACGTGTGGTCGAAATTCAGGACTGCATTGTGAGCTAATCTAATAAATCATTTTTTTCCCCTTCATTCTGTGAATTCTGTCGATATTCTGTTGATCTGTTGAACCCTGACTAATACACGGGGATTGAACGCAGAGGCGTTCTACCTCCGCGCTACGCTCCCGGCCCTATTTTTTATACTTTATTTTGAAACTGGGTCTCACGAAGTTGCGGAGGGCCTCACTAAGTAGAGAGAGAGAGAGAGAGAGAGAGAGAGAGAGAGACAGGGAAAGAGAAAGAGAGAGCTGAGGCTGGCCGCAAACCTGGATCCTCCGGTCTCCGCCTCCCAAAGTACTGGGATTACAAGCGTGCACCACCACGCCCGGCTCCATTGTTCACATTTCTTAAAGTCACTCCTCTGGGAAGCCTCACCTGATTCTTCTATGATGCATAAGTGCCCTTAATATGTATTTACATCATATCCTTTTATTTTCCCCAACAGACTTGCCAGACTATTATAATGGCTTGATTGATTTCTTCCTTGTTGGACTGTAAGCTTCACAAAGGCAGGACTCTGACATTCTTGCTCATTTTTTTAACCCAAGCACTTAATACCACATCTGGTATCTATTAACAGCTCATAATATTTGTTTAATAAATTATCTACAAAGTTTAGTGTCTACTTTTTCTGTGAGCCTTTCCTATCTTTTTAGCCCTTGTTTATCTCCTTCATATCGCATTAATGTCTACTCCAAATTTTTTATTTTGCTTATTTTGTTATGCATTAAATGTATTATATCAATCAGTTACTTACAAGCAATAGAAAATAATTCTCACTCTACTAAATATTTATTAGTAACTCATGGAATCTGCAGAGTAGCCTGGCAGTTAATCACAGAGACCTCTCCACCAGGAAAATGCCCAAATTAGCACCACAAAACTGGTCTCATGAAGATATCATGGCCAGTACCTATGGACACAGACACTTCAGAATATTCCACAAATCTGGCAATGCTAGCCACTGACTTTCCTACTACATCCCTTATTCCTGTTGTCACTGCCTTGTGTTCAACAGAATGCACCACGATTGGTCCCTCTGATGTCTGGGATGTATATCTGTTCATCAGAGCTGGGTCAAGGGTCACGACTAAAATGTAATGTAACTGGGAGGGGAAATTCTCTAGTGAGAGACAGATACAACTTCATGAGGTAGAGGAAGCTTCAAATCCCAAGGAGGGTGGGGAGTAGGACCAAAAGGAGAAATGCATACTACATCTCCACACAATTATTTCAAGAGTTGGGATGAACGAATAGGGCGAAATCCTATCTCACTGTTCAGTGGTATCTCTCAAAGCACCCAGAACAATGCATTGCATACTGTAGAACATAAACGATTGAGAGTTTAACACAGTAACAGACTTTTAGGAAAAAGTAGCAAATAAATTCTCATCCAACAATGGCACACAGAGAGGTTCCCAAATCCCCAGTTGAAAGCAGAGTCCAAATTTTATCACAGTCCACATGACCTTCTTATTTATGCCACACCATCTGTGACATTACAAAAATCTAGGCCTATTTAAATATGGTGCAAAGATGGGAAGCAAATTCTCCTCTCAGTAGTCAGCAGGTGCTTGACTGCTTAGCAGCATGAAATAGTGAAGTAATAAAGGGGCTCCATAAGGAACGCTGTGGACTGACACAGCGTTAGGAAGAAGACATCGTGTGGCATGCGGAAGCCAACCCTCAGTCATAGATTCCCAGACAGCTGGTCACGAGCACCACTCAGACTAATGACTGGCAGACAGAAGTTATAAAATTGAACAAATTTACCTCTGAAATTCAAACATTCCACCAAGGAAGCAATGACAGAGAAATAGAAAACAGATTGTATGTAGACATGTGGTCTTTCAGTAATAAAACTGTTATTTTGTCTCTTTCTACTAGAGCAACTATTTGAAATAGAGAATACCAAGTGGACTTTAAAACTTCATTTCACAAAGCCAGGATTATTAAGGATGCACTGGAGTGGTATTATTTATGTGAACAAGAAGAAAGATTTTATTTTTTCCAGAAATATTGAAGTGCTCACATTTGAATGAGCTTCCTGCAGTAGGCTATATAACCAGGCCACACAAAGAACAATTATGTTACTAGCTTGCTTTTTATCTCTAAGCTTGGATATAAAATTTAATCTGTGCAGAAGCAATTTCACAAAAAATTCGCATAAAAGAGATTACTGTGGCTTTCCTTTTCACACACAAATCTGTTCAATAAAATCTTAATATCCGTTGTCTAGCAATCACTCAGAAAGAAAAAACGAAAGACAACTTTTAAAAAAGAAAAAAAAACTTCTCTATCCAACAGTTTACACAATAGTGACAGGATTTCAAACATGGCTTTCTTAGAATAGTAGAACCGAGTGGTGTTCATTAAGATCCTTGAGAAATCTTTCAGTCTTTCTTTCCATATCTTTTTGAAAATGATTAAGGCTTCAACCCATGTCCAAAAAGATAACTTGCAAATTTTTCTTTTAAATGTTTTAAATAGAAAAATCCCATGCTATTCAGTAATGTTTTCTTTAGTCTTGACCAAAACAATAATTAGAAAGAAAGTTAGGCATAAATTAAACAAATGAAAGGTGGGACTGCTCACAGATTTCACACGCCTTAAGCAGAGTTATTACAGGTTTGTATTACTTACAGGCATGCCTAATCCTTTTACATATACATTGACAATATGTGTGTAGGGGTTGCTGCTAATGATCTACTCAATAGTCCTTCTCTCCTTGTTTCTTAATAAAAAGAATATAATTGTGTTCTAGAAACTTTTCTTGACCCAAGAAAAACTTATAATTCATGTCAATTCTATTATCCTCTGCCCAATAATCACTTCCTTAGCCTTCTTTGCCCAAATGTGTGAAATGATCCAGTTTTGACCAAGGGAGTAGGGGAGATGGTGGAATTATTTTTCTTCCTGAGGATAGGAAGTCTCCTTCCCCCACTCAGTATTTTCCTCCTGCCTGTGAACCCTTGAATGAAGATGTCCTTTGAGGTTGGGACAGCCATCTTAGAACCTTTAATGTAAACAGTGCTTCTTTAATAATATTATTTACATTCATCTGTAATAATAAGGGTCTATTTTTAAAGACAGAGAGAAAAGACTGTCAAACAAAAACTGAAACCATTTAGATAAAATTTATCTTTTTTCCTAGCATGAGACAAATTCATCTTTATTTTTTAATATCCTTTTATTAGTGCATTATAATCATACAATATGATGAAGTTCAGCATGATAGGGCCATACATGCACACAGTACTTGTAAAATTTCTTATGACTAAAGTCAAGTTATTTTTACAACAAAATTAAAATAACCATTGTCATACAGTATTAGGTACCTAAATTGATAGAAATTTCATTGAAGTTAGGTAGGGAACCCAAAGTAGAAAGTAGCAAGTGCAAGAATGGGGTTTCTATTGGTAAGGTACTAGACTTCACTGAGAGGCCACTTCCCCCCCTTCCTCTGGGTTGGGCTCTTCCTAGACTCCAGATATGTAAACATTGACATTTCTACCTCCAGTAGAGGACATCCATGGGGACAAGCCAGTAGACTGGCCGAGAAATCATCCAGAAGCTAGTCCAGAAAGCAGTACTTTAGATACAAGAAAGAGGTCCTGCCAGAGATTTCATGAGAATGGCTCTACCTATAGGTCTTGAGAAATAGCCACATGGGGTTACTTACTGTTATGGTTTAGATATAAAATGTCCCCTGAAGAGCTCATATATTAATGTTAAGAGGTGGAAATTATTGTGTTATGAAGGTTCTAATCTCATCAGTGGATGAATCCATTGTAATGGATTTATTGGGTGGTAACCTAGGCAGGTGGGGTGTAGCTGGAGGAGGTGGGTCACTGGGGGTGTGGACTTGGGGACTGTGCATGTGTCCATGAACACCCTTCATGAGTTCTCTCTTGCTTCTGGCCTCCATGATGTTAGAGCAGACACCTGTGCCTTCCCTCTCTGTTCTCCGGGTCATGCCCTCAGCTGTACAGACTTCATCTGGCCTAACATTTACCGAACCCCTGAAATCTAGAGAACTCTGAGAAAATAAATCTCCTCCCTCTAAGTTATTTTTGGATTTCGGGGTGACAGCAGTGAGAATGCTAACTGAAGTCCTGTAGTAAAAATATCATTAAAAATTGTATTCCGAGATTAAAGATGGTGGAATAGAGGAAGATAGCATGTGTTTCGGTTACTCCAACACTCCAAACTCAACCAATGGGAAGACTGTTTCTTGGCAAGAGAAGAAAAGTAGTCAGAATGCAAAGAAGAAAGTTGAAATGTGATTGAATTGAAGGCAGCACAGAAAGCAGAGGACTGAGAAAAGTCCCATGATTCTCATCTGGTGATCAGAGAGCAGAGGCAGTGTCATCTTGGTGACCCCATGCCAGGGCTGGCAGCTGCCGAGACCAGCGGCTCTCAGAGACCAACTCCAGCAAAGAAGAAGCAAAATCTTGTCGAGCCAGGGATTGCAGAAAACCATTATAAAAAGCAATTGCATCTTTCTCTCCATGCTCAAACACTTCAAGATGGAAATTCCCCAGACCACACATTCAAACCACACAAGGAACTCCTGCAACAGAGGCTTAACTTGGACTGAGAAACACAAGGACCTTCCTTCAGGGATGCCAGTAGCCACAACCCACCACGTCAACACCATTGTGAATCTCCAGACCAGCCAAATTGCTCAGCAAACTCCTGAGGCTTCACGCATAGGGGAACTCAGAAATTACAGATGCTTCCTGTAGGAACCCGATCGGCACTCAAGACAGTGAGTTTACAAACCATCCCAGTGGGAGCCTGCATGAATACAGGGACTTGAGTGGCAATGAACAAACCCACAGGGTCTATGAGTTTGCAAATAATCCCTGAAGAGGTGGGAGTGGAGGCTACAGTGGGAAACAACAGAAATGTGAATTAGCAGAAAGTCCTTAGGGACACTAGGACTCCCTAGGCCAGTTCGCTCCACCCCTACAAGATCCCCAGTGATCAGCACAGGACCTCCAGCAGTGGTGTCTGTGGAGTAAAATAACTCAGCCAACCATGCTTCAGGTTAAAAAGGCTATAAACTTGCACCCAGTGGTGTTTGGGTGACACAAGCACCAAGGGTGAAAACCAACAAGGTCTCAAATGATCATAGCTGCTCAGAGCAACAGCAGTGTCCCTGGAGAAAATAACTGAGCCACTCAAGCCCCAGGCTCAGGACAGTAAAATCTCTCACTGCCTGAGCTTGGGCCCTAAAAGCAGGGAGACCAGGGGCATCCAAAGGTTCACAAGATTCCAGCTACAGACGGGGAACACAATACTCTCTCTACCAGCAGAGTTTGGGCCTGGTGATCATTTATGCAAGTGACTGAAAGTGCTCCACATGATCACAGCCAGCAGACCAGCGGTGGTATCCCTGGGTCATTAAAAACTCAATCAACTGAGCAACAAGCTCAGAACATAGTAATCTCTGGCCCTGCTAAGCTTAGACCCAGTGGACCCAGAGGCCAGACATCAGTGCTTTGCAGGGTTTCACAGGTTCACAACCAACAGAGCAGTGGTGGGGTCTGTGGGGCATTAAATCCCAGCCATCAGGCCGCTGGCTCTGAAATGAACATCATAGTCTCTGGCCCTGCTGAGTTTGGGGCCTGGAGAGCAGTGATCTGCAGCCAATCAGAGACTCCTGCTTGCCCGCACTGACCAAGAACTATATCCTGTTAAAGAGGTTCTTGGGGATAAATTAAAAAGTCTGATTATATGAGACAAATATGTTGAAGCAAATATATATCCCCAGCCTAGGCCTTATTATAAAGGAATAGACAAATAGATATAGGGCTCTCACCCAAAGAGGAATAGGATACCAAGGTAATAGAGATACAAACCCGAGAATTCTAAAAACATGAGAATGAAGACCAATGAGAAAATAATAAACTCCCAACTCAACAACAAGGGAGATTACTAATACTGACCTGCAGAAGGAGAATTCAGAATTTTGATTTTCAATATGATCAAAGGCCTCAGAAATGAAATCAAAGAAAGTGCACAGATTTTGAAAGAAAATATCAATATAGAAATTGAGGCCCTAAATAGAACCAAAAAGAGGCTTTGAGCAAAATGAAGGAGACTATAAATAAATTAAAGACCTCAATAGAAACCACCTCTGGCAGACTAGACCACATGGAAAATAGAGTCTCACTCTTGGAAGATAGTTCATTCAAAACTGACTACATAGTCAACAATATTGAGAAGCCAATACAACAACACAGCCAGAACATCCAAGAAAAATTGGATAATTGTGAAATGACCTAACATGGATAATAGGCATTGAAAAAGGTCTATAAGCACAAACCAAGGGAATTAGAAATTTCTTCAGAAAAATAATATCAGAGAATATCAAAAACATAGAAAAAGAGTTGGACATCCACATAAAGGAGACATTCAAAACACTAATTGGACAAGATCAAAGAAGAAATGCTCCATGCCACATAATAAAAAAATGACTAACATAGAGGCCAATTAAAGAATCCTAAATGTATCAAGAGCAAAAGAATGGGTGACATTCAGAAGCAAAACAATAAACACTTTGGACTTCTTGACCCAAGTCATGAAAGTCAGGAGGGACTGGTATGATCTACTCCAAACCTGGAAAGAAAATAACTTCAAAAAGGACTGCTATATCCAACAAAGATATCATTCAAATTTGACAGAGAAATAAAAACCTTCCAAGACAAGCAGAACTAAAAGAATTCATGACTACTCAACCAGTACTAGAAAGAAAATACTTATAGAAATAAAACATAAAGAAGAAATAAACACCAGAACCAGAGAAGGGGTGATTCCACCAGATGGGCAACCAAAAGAGGGAGAAATAACACTATATCAAACAGAAAAATATAACTCAAAATGACAGGGAACAAAAATCATCTTTCAATAATAACATTGAATTTCAAAGATCTAAACTCCCCAATTAAAAGGCATAGACTGTCAATGTGGATGAAAGAACACAATCCAACTATACACTGCTGTCAAGAAATTCAATTTACAGGCAATGATATCCATAGGCTAAAGGTGAAAGGATGGAAAAGGATACACTATACAAACAGAGACTGAAAACGAGCAGGGGTAGCAACACTCATATCCAACAAAGCAGAATTTAAGCTAAAACTTATCAGAAGAAACAAAATGGATCACTTCTTACTGATAAAAGGAACAATCCAACAAGAAGATGTACTGGTAGTAAATATTTATGCCTCAAATGTAGGCACATCCACTTTTATAAAATAAAAACTCTTTTAGAACATTAGGTCTCAAAAAGACCCAAATACAATAATATTGGGAGACTTCAACACACCATTCACACCACTAGATTGATTTCCAGGTAAAAGATGAGTAAAGACTCTTCAGACCTAAAGAACACTATAAAACAAATGGGCCTAATAGACATATACAGACTATTTCAACGAACAACAGCTGAACACACATTCTTCTCAGCTGCTCACGGAACCTTCTCCAAAATAGACCACATTCTGGGCCACAAAGCAAGTACCAGCAAATTTAAAAAATGTAATATAATTCCTTATATCTTTTCAGCTCATAATGGAATGAAAGTAGAAATCAACAACAAGAAGACCAACAGAAATTACATAACTATATGGAGACTGAATGATATAATTTTGAATGAAGAATAAATCATAGAAGAAATAAGGAGAGAAATTAAAATATGCCTAGAATTAAACAAAAATAGAGATACAACATACCAAAATTTATGGGACACTTTGAAGATGGTTTTAAGAGGTGAATTTATAGCACTGAGTGCCCACAGAAGAAAAACATAAAGTCACCAAATAAACAATTAATGTCACACATCAAAGCCCATGAAAAACAGGAACAGACTAATCCCAAAGACAGTAGAAGGCAGGAGATAATTAAAATCAGAGTAGAAATCAATGAAATAGAGAACAACAACAACACAAAAGATCAACACAATAAAAATATTAACAAGATTGATAAACCCTTAGACAACCTAACCAAAAGAAAGAATCAACCCAAATTATTCAAATCAAACATGAAAAAGGAGACATCACCATGGACATTGGAGAAATACAAAGAATCATCAGACAGTATTTTAAAAATTTATACTCCAATAAACTGGAAAACATAGAAGGAGTCGATAGATTTCTAGATACATACAACCTACCTAAATTGAACCAAGAGGATATAGAACACCTAAACTGATAAATAGCAGCAAAGAGATAGAAACAGGAGTAAAAAGCTTTCATCAAAGAAAGCTCGGGCCCAGACAGATCCCCAGCTGAATTCTACAAAACCTTTACAGAAGAACAAAACCAAATACTTCACAAGTTATACCATGAAGTTGAAAGAGATGAAATCTTTCCAAACTCCTTCTATGAGGCCAGTAGCACCTTAATACCAAAACTGAATAAAGATCCTTCAAGAAAAGAAAATTACAGACCAATATCCTTGATGAACCTAGATGCAAAAATTCTAGACAAAATACTAGCATACACACTTAAAACCATATCAAGAAAATAGTACACCATGACCATGTTGGTTTCATTTCAGGGATGCAAGGCTGGTTCAACACACACAAATCAATACAGAACATTCACCACATAAACAGAACTAAGGACAAAAACTGCATGACCATCTCAGTAGATGTTGAAAAAGCATCTGACGAAATCCAATACCCATTCATGTTAAAAACACTGCAGAAAATCAGAATAGAAGGAACTTACCCCCAAATTATTAAGGCAATATACAATACAACCAAAGCCAGCATCATATTGAGAGAGGAAAAACTGAAAGAATTCCCTTTATAAAATCAGGAACAAGACAAGGATGCCCACTATCACCACTCCTTTTCAATATAGTCCTCAAGACACTTGTCAGAGCAGTGAGGCAAGAGAAGTATATCAAAGGAATTCAAATAGGAAAAGAACTGAAGTTATCTCTATTTGCAGATGACATGATCCTTTGTTTAGAAGACCCAAAAATCTCAAGCAAAAGACTTCTAAAGCTGATTAACAAATTCAGCAAAGTAATAGGATACAAAACCAATCTAAAAATGTCAGTAGTTTTTCTATATGCCAACCATGAATTCACTAAAAAAGAAATCCAGAAAACAATTCCATTCACAATAAACTTAAAAATCAATTACCTAGGAATAGTTAAAATAGGATTAGGTTACCTGTGAATAGGTAACCAAGTAGGTAAAAGATCTCTACGATGAAAATTATAAAAAAAAACTAAAGAAGGAAATTGAAAAAGATCTTAGAAAATGGAAAGATCTCCCATACTCTTGGATAGGCAGAATAAATATTACCAAAATGGCCATTCTACCAAAAGTGATCTACAGAGTCAATGCAATCTCTATCAAAATACCAATGTCATTCTTCAGAGAACTAGAAAAATCAGTCCTAAATTTCATGTAGAAAAAGAAAGACCCAAAATAGCCAAAGCAATTTTCAACAGTAAGAACCATGCAGGAGGCATCACAATTCCTGACTTCAATTATACTACAGAGCTATAGTAATAAAAACAGTATGACATTCGCACAAAGACAAATAGATTAATGGAACATAACAAAAGACACAGAAAGAAATCCACACATTTATAGCCAATTGATTTTCGGCAAAAGTGCCAAATACATATGTTGGAGAAAGATTGCCTTTTCAACAAATGATGTTGGGAAAACTGGTTATCCATTTGTAGAAAAATGAAATTAAATCCCTATCTCTCACTTTGCACAAGAGTCAACTCAAGATGGATCAAAGATCTGGAAATTAGACCAGAGACTTTGAAATTACTAGAGAAGGCCACAGGGCCAATACTCTAACATAGAGGCACAGGTAGAAACTCTCTCAATAGGACCCCCAAAGCTCAGGGAATTAAAACAAGAATTAATAAATTGGATGGCATTAAACCATCCAACAAAAAGTTGCTGCTCATCAAAGGAAACCATCAGGGTCTAAAGAGAGAGCCTACAGAATGGGAGAAGATTTTTGCCAGCTATTCCTCTGATAATGCACTAATATCTGTAATATACAAAGTACTTAAAATGCTTAACACTAAGAAAAAATACCCAATCAAGAAATGGACAATTGAACTAAATGGACAATTCACAAAAGAAGAAATGCAAATGGCCATGGCAAACAAATACATGAAAAATGTTCAACATAATTAGCAGTTAGGGAGATGAAAGTCAAAACTACACTGAGATTCCATCTAACCCCAATTAGAATGGCAATCATCAAGAAGTCTAACAATAAATGCTAGCGAGAATGTGAGAAAACACAACCTCTTCTAAACTATTGGTGGGATTGCAAATTAGTACAACTACTATGGAGATCAGTGTGGAGATTCCTCGGAAAATTGAGAATGGATCCACCATCCGATCCAGCTATACCACTCCTGGGTAAATTCCAAAGGAATTGAAATCGGAATATTATAGTAATATATTTATATCCATGTTTATAGCAGCACAATTCACAATTGCCAAATTATGGAACCAATCTAGGTATCCATCAACAGATGAATGGATTAAAAAATTATGGGATATACACACAATGGAATTCTAATCCACAATAAAGGAAAACAAAATAATATCATTTGCAGGAAAATGGGTGGACATGGAGAACATTATGTTAAGTGAGATTAGCCAGTCACAGGAAGTGCAGGGTCACATGTTTTCTCTCATATGCGGAAGCTGCAGAGTAATCAGGATACCAGAAGGACTTCAGATAATGGAGGAGAAATTCAGTGGAGCCAGAGAGGTGGTCAAAGGGAAGAGGGGGATGGAGAGGGGGGATCAATGAAGGAATCACTTCTATTGACATTATGTACATATGTGAGAATACCAATGCTAATCTCAATATCCTGTATGGGGAAGGGGTGGTGGAGTGTGGAGGGAGCCAGGGGAAAGCCCACCAAGTGCTGTGTGCATGTATGTCACTATCACTGTGAACTGCATTGTGATGTAAGACTATATAATGCACCAATAAAAGTACAAAAAAAAAATAAATTTCTTCAAGCTTGGAACTCTAATGCCTACATATAGACTTACCCTTCACTAAGTTGTTTTCAGTTCTGAAATACTTCCTAAGAAAGTTTGCCCCACCACCTTCTGCTTCTCACTTTGTTTCATTTTAATTTGATTAATTCTCTTAAGAATCCTTTCTCTCTCTATACATATTCTAACCTGTCTTCTAAAACAAGATGAAGTAAATAAGTGGCACTTACTCATACAGGTTATAAAATTGGAATCTATACACACACACACAAGGAATTATGGAAGACTTCCAAATTACTATCTAGACCTTTTCTAGGATTATCATTCAATTAAAATCGGTGAGTATGACATTCTTAAATAGCTATGTAGATGTTCTTCAACTTACAGTGGGTTTCATGCCAATAAACCTATTATAGTTTGAAAATATTGTAAGTTGAAAATGCATTGAATGTACTGTACTAAACAGTACAGCTTAGCAGCACAATATTTTTTATTTTTATTTCTTGTAATTTTTTTAATTTAAATATTGGTGCAATGGTGATGGTCACACACACTCACACAGCACTTTAAAGTATATATATTAAGTGATGTGCTGCCCAGAATTACAGTATAATATTACCACATATTTCTAACCTGGGAAAATATCAAAATTAAAAATTCAAAGTATGGTTTCTATTGAATATGTGTAGCTTTCACACCACTTTAAAGTTGAAAAATTGTAAGTTGAACCATTGTAACTTGAATATTTTCATCACCCTAAGATATTCAGACTAAACATAATTTGTTAACAAAGTAAAAATAGGAAAAATGTATTCTTTGTGCACATATTGTATGTGTCACTATGTATCTTACTAACATGTATAATTACAATGCACTCATAAAAAGCTTTAAAAATTGTATTCTTGTTTTTCCTATCATGTGGTGAGACCTTGATAGACAGACAGTTCTATGCTTTAGTCAGAGTGCCACCACTCTTCCCTCCCTTTGTCCCCAGTGCTCCCCCAACATGAAGTCAGGGCAAATGTGGTGGTAGTAACAGTGGCCTGGGGTGCTCAGTAATTCAGTAGTAACACACTGTTTTGGGGACTCCTTGAGAGATACCGCATCATACAAGAAATTCCAAAAGGTGTGTGAATAGTCAGCTCTCCAGGGTACTGGGAACTGATTATAAACATGTCATCCCCTAGCAATGTCTGGGACTAAAAAAGAATTAGTGTAGTGGCATTATTTGGGTTGTGCATGGAGGTATAATTGACTAAATTGGAGACATCTGATTCTGACTCAAGAATTATACTGCTGTTGACAGAAACAAGTCTTGGATTTAAACCTTAAATAAAATAAAATGGATCGCAATTTTCTTTATAAAATCTAATCCTCAGGAACAACAAACTACAGCTTGTTCCCAAATGGAGATGCAAAGCATGTACCAGTGAACAGCCATTCCCGCAGCAGTATGTTATGCACTTGACCTCATTTCATTCCGCATGTCAGCCTGAAATGGAATAGGAAGCCCGGAGTGCAGACAGACAAAGTTCAGTGTGTGGTCTCTCTCATCCCCTAGAGAATAAATACAAGAGGAGTCAGTAAATCCTCTAAGTTTCAGCTCTTTTTCTCCTTCTAAGAGAGGGAGTAATGTAATCAAACAGAGATCAAATAATAAAACATTAAAAACAAAAGAAATCCTTAGTGAGGCCCTCCGCAACTTCGTGAGACCTGGTTTCAAGATAAAGTATAAAAAATAGGGCCGGGGGTGTAGCTCGGAGGTAGAACGCCCCTGGGTTCCATCCCCGGTACCGCAAAAAAAAAAAAAAGAAATCAACAAAAAAAGAATAAAGACAACAAATATACAAAGCAATCCTGAAGAAAAATAACAAAGCTGGAGGCATCCAACTACCTGATTTTAAAATATACTAGAAATCTGCCATAATGAAAAGCACATCAAAACAGAGCACAGAACAACACAGTGGAACCGAGAACCAGAAATAAATCCATGCATTTATGGTGCATTGATTTTCAACAAAGCTGCCAAGCACACACAGTGGAGAAAGGAAAGTCTCTTCAATAAACAATGTCGGGGAAACTGTATATCCACATAGAGAAGAATTAAATTATCTTACACCACATAAAAAATCAACTCAATACAGAGTCAAGGCTAAAACAGAAAACCTGAAACTGTACAACTGACAGAAGAAAACGTGAGAAAAACTCCACAGCATTGATCTGGGCAATGTTTTCCTAGATATGACACCATAAGCATAACCAAAAAATAGATTACTGGGATTACAACAAACTAAAAAGCTTCTAAAAGCACAGCAAAGGAAACAGTCAAAAGAAAGAAGAGACCACCTATGGAATGGTATAAGATATTTTTAAACCATCTGACAAGCAGCAAATATCCCAAATCCATAAGGATTTCACACAACTCAATAGTAAAAAAAAATGCAATTGAAAAATGTGCAAAATATCTGAACAGACATTGCTCAAAGACATACAAATGTCCCACACATATATGAAAAGGTGTTCAACATCACGAATGATCAGAGAAATGAAAATCAAAATCACAGTGAGCTGTTTCCTCACACCTGTGAGGATGCCTGTTTCCAAGAAGTGTGGGCAAGAGTGTGGAGAAAAGGGGAACTCTGCACCAAAACTTTGCAGCCTGTTAATGAGATTGTAAGTTAATACAGCCATTATGGAAAACATTATAGAAGGTCCTCAAAAAAATTAAAAATGAATCTATCCCATGATCCACTAATCCCCGTACTGGCTATATAACCAAGGGAAATGAAGTCAGTGTGTTGAAAAGGTATTTGTACTCCTATGTCTATTGCAGCATTATTCACAATAGTCGAGATACGGAATCAACCTATGTGTCTATCAAAAGACAAATGGGTAAAAAAAAATTACACACACACACACACACACACACACACACACACACACACACACACCCCACAATGCTATTTGACCCTAAAAATGAAATTCTATCATTATGGATGAATGTGGAAAACTTTATGTTAAGTGAATAAGCCAAGCACAGGAAGACAAATAACACAAGATCTCACTTGTGTGGAATCTAAAAAAGTCAAGTTCATAGAAGCAGAGCAGAATGATTACCAGAGATTAAGGTAGGAGTGATGGGGATCAGAAGATATTGGTCAAAGGACACAAAATAAGTTCAAAACTATCTAATGTACAACATGGTGACTATAAATACTAATGATGTGTCATACACTTGGAAATTGCTAAGAGATTTTAAGTGTTTTCATAGATTTTAAGTGTTTTCATCACAAACAAATGAAAAAAATAGCTAAATTTAGCCATTCCATGACCCATGCATATTTCAAAAGGACATGTTGTACATTTATGTAATTTTTGTCAACTAAAAATAAAAAATATTTAAGGAAAAATAATGTAGTAAATATCTCCCAAAAAAGAAAAATGGGTGTGGGGGGGATAAAATTCCGTAATGATAAAGGATATACTCTACCATCAGTACATGGATAGATGGATGATAGCTAAATAAGACAAAATTGATGGGATGGGAAGAAAAAATTGATTACAAACACAAACAAATGAATCTAACTATATTTCAAATAAATTACATAACCACGCCAAAAGGTTGGGGGATAAGAAAAATTAAACAACTTTTGAACACAATGTTTTGATTCTATAGTTTTAGGTGAAAGTAAAAAATAGCAACTATTATATTCAAGTTGGTGCACTTGTTCCCCATAATAATATGAATTAACAGTATCTAAATTAACTTATGTTTTGGAAGGAAAAAGTTTAGCAGCCAGCCAAAAACCAATTTATCCATCATTACCAGGAAAGAGAGAAAGACGGGAGGAAACTGAGTCTCATGTCTTTGTAAACATGTTGCTGTATAGATGTGGAGTTTATTGATGAAATCTATAGAATGATTTTAGCAGGAAATTCAAGGATTAACAATTGCTCATCATAAAAGACTCTAAAATCTATGAATTTGTGAGGCAGTGGTCCCTGGAAAATATCATGTAATCTATATAAATATCTGACTATAAAATTGCTGGCTAGGATATGGGGAAATAGGAACTCTTCTACATTGTTAGTGGGATTGCAAATTAGTTCAGCCACTCTGGAGATCAATTGTGGGTGATCTGAGGTGACTGGAGCTGCCTGCTCTGTGTTATCTGTCCTCTGAGAGTGTGGCGTGTCTCTAGGTTTGGCATACCAAGTCTAGCGGGAAGCATACTTCCTGCAAGGAAGAGCACAGCCTGTTCTGATGAGAACAGAACATAGAGGGGGGCTACGGCCTCAGAGGATCCGAGTTTCATGACATTCTTGCTCTTGCTTCCTGAGAAAGTGATAAGCACAAGACTGCTTAGTGTCTTAATTCTTAGAAGCTTTGTTTTAAGAAGATACATGGTGGTTTGATTAGATTAGTGCCTTCTTGTATGAGGTTCCCAGGATTTTGTCTATAAAAGAAGTCTGTTGCTCTTGCCGGGCGTGGTGGCGCACGCTTGTAATCCCAGTACTTTGGGAGGCGGAGACTGGAGGATCCGGGTTCGCGGCCAGCCTGAGCTCGCTCTCTCTCTCTCTCTCTCTCTCTCTCCCCCTACCTAGTGAGGCCCTCTGCAACTTTGTGAGACCCGGTTTCAAAATAAAGTATAAAAAAATAGGGCCGGGGGCGTAGCGCGGAGGTAGAACGCCCCTGTGTTCAATCCCCAGTAACGCAAAAAAAAAAAAGAAGTCTGTTGCTCTTAATAAATATGCATTTGCTTGGAGCTGGTCTCCTTCTTTGCATCCCCCGTGCCCTGATTTCGGCGTGGTTGCATCTTCCCAGGGTTTCCGCTCCCCTAGAGAGCGACCACAATCAAGGTGGAGATTCCTTAGATAATTGGGAATGTATCCACCATATGATCTAGCTATACCACTCCTGGGTATCTTTCCAAAGGAATTGAAATCAGAATATGATAGTGATACATGCGTATCCATGTTTATAGCAGCACAATTCACAATAGCCAAATTATGGAACCAACCTAGGTATCCATCAACAAATGAATGGATAACAAAATTATGGGATGTACACACAATGGAATTCTACTCAGCAGTAAAGAAGAACAAAATTATGTCATTTGCATGAAAATGAATGGGCCTGGAGAACATTAAGTGAGATTAGCCAGCCAAAGAAAGTCAAGGGTCTTATGTTTTCTCTCGTATGTGAAAGCTAGGGAGTAATCAGGATACCAGTGAAACTTCAGATAATGGAGGAGAAATTCCAGTGGAGAGAGAGAGGTGGTTTAGGGGAAGGGATGGTGAGAAGGAGGATCAATGAAGGAATCACTTCCATTGACATTATGTACATATGTGAGAATACCAATGTCAGTCTCAACACCCTGAATGGGGAAGGGATATGGGGAAGGAGCCGGGGGAAAGCCTGCCAAGTGCTGTGCACGTGTATGTCACTATCACTATGAACTACATTATGATGTGAGATTATAATGCACCAATAAAAGTACAAAAATAAAATGAAATGGCAATGTTTTATAACCTAAAATGTTCCCCACTGTGGGGAACATTTTACTAAATGTTCATCCTACTAAATTATACATTTTTTAATAATAGACATGAAATTGATACATGTAAAGGAAAAAATCAGGGTATTCTCAACATAACTAAAACATTGGATCTTAAGTAGATTTCCTGACCATGCTCTATGCCCAAACTTGAAAAACACAATTTTTCTGTTTCATGTTTAGTAATGCTGATATTTTTATATATTCTACTCATGAAAGAGTTTTTAAATAATACATCTTTGATACATATAATATGTCTCCAGACTTATAAAACTGTGAACTCAAAATGTAGTGGTGTCTAAAATCTAAAATATTAACTTAAGAGTTATATATTCTAGAGAAGAACTAGAACCTTGGACTGGCAACCTTTTCTAAATTTGAGTCACTTGAACCATTTTGGAAGTTATACTGATAACCAAGATTTAAATGACCTATTTCTGCTTTAAAAATTATTCCAAAACTTAGTGATATAAAACAATAACCAATTTATATCTTATAAGTGTGTGTGTGTGAGTGTGTGTTAACTCAGGGACATTCTACCTCTGAACTACACAGCCAGCCCTATTTTATTTTTTATTTTGAAATGGAGTCTAGATAAATTGCTGAGGGTCTCGCTTAGTTGCTGAGGCTGGCCTCAAACCTATGATCCTCCCATCTCAGCCTCCCGAGTACAGGGATTATAGGCTTGTGCCACCACTCCTGGCTCCATAGTCTTTCAAAACCTACATCATTTACCTTTCCAATCCATCCCCATCACTATCCATCAAACATTTTTTATTCCAGCCACACTAAACTTCCCTATATCTTTGCAAAGTTCAAATGTCTAAATAAGCACTTTCCTGACATCCTGAATGTCCTCACATCCAACTCCTATGACTCCTACATCTATACCAACCACCTCCTGATGCATGCCTTAAAAGCCAATTCCAACACTCTCTTCTTTGTGAAGCCTTTCCAACACCCTCAGCCCACTCACAAACTGCGAAAGAACAGCATCTCTCTTTGTGCTCCTACAAATAAGTATGAGAAGCCAGGTGCTGTGGCGCGCACCTGTAGTCCTAGCTACTTGTGAAGCTGAGACAGGAGGATTGTTTGAGTTCAGGCGTTCAAGACCACCTAGGCAACATAGTGAGACCATGGTTCAAATTTAAAAGAAAGCAGAACAAAATAAATAAGTTTAGCCAGGCGTAGTGGCGCACGCTTGTAATCCCAGTACTTGGGAGGCGGAGACCGGAAGATCCGGGTTCGCGGCCAGCCTCAGCTACTTAGAGAGGCCCTCTGCAACTTTGTGAGACCCGGTTTCAAAATAAAGGATAAAAAAATAGGGCCAGGGATGTAGCTCGGAGGTAGAATGCCCCTGGGTTCAATCCCCGGTACCGCAAAAATAAATAAATAAATAAATAAATAAATAAATAAATAAATAAGTTTGAAGAATTGTCTGTTATAGTACTTATCTCATCATATTCTAGTAATCTTTTCACATATCTGTCTTTCTCCTCCTGTGAACTCCAGCAGAGAAGAATCAAGTGTCTATATGTGTATTACTTAGCAGAGTGCATGATATATAACACATGCTCAATAAGTGTTTTGTTTTGCAGAACTTTTAAAAATATATTAAAATGTTAAAGAATAATGCAGAATAACTGAGTAACCAATGATACAATTTAATCAGCAGTTACTGTGATGGAAAATTGCCTTTGGGTGTTTTAAGCACTATATTGGTCAATAGGTATTCCACCATCAGTCTTTCCTGTGTTGTGATAAATAAGAATCCTAATATCTATAGAATTCCATATCATTCTTTACAGCAATGTAGCAATTAGACTGCATGTCAAGATACCTCTCTCACAATCCACCAGGGCTTAAATACAATCCTCACTACTCCCTTTTTTATATGCACTTTAGTAACAGTTTCAGGCAGAAGACCACACAAGTGGTCCAGAGGGGTCAGGTTATCAACTATTTTTTACTTATTCTTGGATTGATTCTCTTCTTTGCCACACCAAGACAATGATACAGAGATAAACTCTGTCCTGTTCTCCAGCCTTATACCAGATAGCACCGCCTACTATCTTTATCATTCCTGTCAACCCATATATTCCTAAATCTGGACTCTGTCTATGATCACATTTGCCTGGTTTTCAGGTGGAACTGCTGCAATGCTGCACTGACACTGACACTCTCCACTATGTACTTCCCTGAGTTGTGATGTTCTCCAACTCTTCTCTGTCTTAGTACACAGCCTTTCCGATCTCAGACGCCTGTCCCAATCTTCTCCGCCTCAGTCCCATTCTCTGATGTCTCTGCTCATGTTTCCCAGTCAGTGAGCAATTTTATATGCAATGGCATAATTAGAGTCAGCCAGGACTCAAACCAATCCAAACTAGTCAGGTTCAGGACACAGAGCATAAAAGTTAATTCACTCATCCAGCCATTGATCTTTACGTTTTATGTAGGAGAGTATGCCAAAGGAAGACGAAAATTATGGCAGACTGCAGTAGAATCCTAAGATAGAAACAATAAGACAAGAGAACTATTCTGTTTCTAGCCACTATGATAAATGGCTATGTATTTTGCCTCCAGACCATTCCTCTATGCCCTAGCCCTGACCCATACCCCCCAGCCCTTGTAACCTGACTTATGCAAGCATTTACATTTAAGAGATGTTTTTGAAGGGTACATAACTATGTCTTTTTAAAGGTGCCATAACTTATTAATGTGTTCTTGATTATTGATCATTGATAAATTTTGGTGCTCTTACTGAAAATTCATACTCTAATAAGCCATCTTTGGATATAAATCTGTATACATATTCCTAATTGTCTTTGATGGAATTATTGGTTCTAATACATAATCCTCGGTCTCTGCCTCCCAAAGTACTGGGATTACAAGCATGCGCCACCACGCCTGGCTTACTCATTTTTAAAAATAGTTTCTAATTAGATGGGTGAAATATAATTACCCCATTGTCTTAATTTGCATATTTTATGTTGGTAATGAAATTAGGCTTTTATAAATGTTCATAAATGTGTGGGGTTTTTTTTTGAGTTGAATATTTGTCTCCTGTCTTTGGGTTGGACCTTGGGGTGGGGGCTCTTTATTTTGAGAGGTATTTAGTCATCTTTTGTTGCAAATATTCTGAGTTTCTAATTTTTTAATTGTGTTTATAGGGCTCATAACATGAATAAATTAATTACTGTGCAGTCAAATCCTATAAATCACATTTGTGGTTTCTTCTATTTCTTTTAGCAATTTTTTTCCATCTCAAAATAAGTATTCACTCATATATTCTCTAGATTTTTAAAAATTGTTTTCTTTTAAAATGTAATTCTTTGATACATTGGCTATTTACTTTTGGTGAAGGTGGAAATTGATTTTTTCCATCAATTTAGTTTTCAATTTCAGTTTTTCCTTTGGCTAATATTATAACTTCAAATGACACGAGCAGTGAGAAAACATAATTGCCTCAAAATCATGGAGAGAGATCAGCTAGACTATAAACAATGGCTGAGCCAGGGCAGAGTCAGGTAGCTGGGAGATCTCTCAGGGAGGTTTGTAATTGACAGGCAGTAAACCATCAGGTGGGGCTGCTCTTCTGGGTCTTTAAAAATCTAGTCCTGTAGGACATTGTGTTAAGCAAAATAGTTCATACACAGAAAGACAACTCCTGCACGACCTCAATTATATGTGGAATCTAAAAAAGTCAAATTCATAAAAGCGGAGAATAGAATGACGATTACCAGGGTGGTGAATGTGGGAAAGAAGAAGCTGGTCAAACAGCACAAAGTTTCATTGCACAGGATGAATAAACTCCAGAGATGTAATGTACAGCATGGGTTATAATACTGTGTTGTATACTTGAAATTTGCTACGCCGGGCGTGGTGGCGCATGCTTGTAATCCCAGTACTTTGGGAAGCGGAGACCTGAGGATCCGGGTTCGCGGCCAGCCTCAGCTCTCGCTCTCTCTCTCTCCCTCTCTCTCTCTCTCTCTCTCTCTCTCTCTCTCCTTAGTGAGGCCCTCCGCAACTTCATGAGACCCGGTTTCAAAATAAAGCATAAAAAATAGGGCCGGGGGCGTAGCGCAGAGGTAGAACGCCCCTGCGTTCAATCCCCGGTACTGCAAAAAAAAAAAAAGAAATTTGCTGAGAGTATATAGCTGTGAGTGCTCTCATCACACACATGAATGGTAACTATGTGAGGAGGTGGATATGTTAATTAGCATGACTATAGAAATTACTTCACTACATACTTCATATCAAATATCACATTGCACACTGCAAATAGATGTAATTTCAATTTTAAAAATTTAAGTAAAGTCTTCCCTGTGTTGTGACAAATAAAAATCCAAATATCAGTACGATTCCATATAATTCTTTACACCAATGTAACAATTAGACTGTATACTAAGACTGTATACCAAGCAATTAGACTGTATGTCAAGATAGCTTTCTCTCTGGGTGAGGTGGCACACATCTGTAATCCCAGCACTTGGAAGGCTGAGACAGGAGGATCACAGGTTCGAGGCCAGTCTCAGAAACTTAGCAAGGCCTTCAGAAACTTAGCAAGACTCTGTTTCAAAATAAAAAGTAAAAAGGGCTGGGGGGTGTAGCTCAGAGGTAGAATGCCCCCGGGTTCAATCCCCAGTTCCAAAAATTTTTTTGATTAAATAAATATATTTAAAAGTCCAAGTATTCCCCAAGGATCAAAGAGTTTGGAGCAGTATTATATGAAATCTGCATGTTTTATACATTTGAACTATTTTAGGTGTAGGAGTCTGACCTGTGTCTCAATGTTACTTTAGTTTTCTAACTTGTTTTCTAACTCAGTGTGTAGAGACAGCCTCAGAACAGCACCTTTTAGGTGGTTTATCCTAGTAGCACAACAAGACAAAGCCGATCTTTTATTGCAATTCCTTTCAGGCATGGTTTACAATAACAATAAAATGAATAAAATTAAAAAGAAATAAATTGTGTATCCCCAGGCCATATAAAAATCAGACAAATTGCAAAATGAATATCTAAAATTCACTCAGGGTAGAAACCATATGAGTGATTCTTAACCCATAAAGAAAACTGTCCATAAAGGGGATTTTTTCCTTATTTTTAACCCATGTTATTTTTTATAATAACTTCAAAATTCTATTTTGTTTTGATGGGATTAATAGGATTCCAAGGTCTTAGGTCACGTTTATAAGCAGAGTCTCAAAGACAGAGTTTTGCAAAAATAATTAATTGATGGAGGGCAGAGGGATGTGAGGGAAACAGGTTGGGCAGGGTAGGAAGATGAGGCAGAAGGTGGTCTCCTCTCCAGACGAGCTTCAATCTAGTCCCAAGGGGAGCCCAGAAGCATGCATTTCAACACATGGCTGCTACCACCCTGAGACAGGGGAGCCAGTCTTCTGTCCCACTTACATAGTCAGTCATTGGCTGTGAGCCAGGTGGCAGCTGAACCCTGAATCAATTGCCTACATGTGCAGGAGCAACAAAAAGGAAATCTACTATAGCGTCCCAACGACACCATAACACCAGCCTCGTCACACCCACTGTTCTCTGGGCCAGGAAAATCTTCCCTATGTCCCCAACCCCTTGTTCTTTATGTGTGTGATTGCACTACCCTCTTTTCTTTTCGTTTCTTTTTTTCTTTTTTTTTTTTTTTGGCCGTACCAGGAATTGAACCCGGGGCATTCTACCTCCAGGCTACACCCCCAGCCCTATTTTTTATTCTTTATTTTGAAACAGGGTCTCACTAACTTGCAGAGGCCTCACTAAGTAGCTGAGGCTGGCCACGAACCCGGATCCTCCGGTCTCAGCCTCCCAAGTACTGTGATTACAAGCATGTGACACCACACCTGGCTACTACCCTCTTTTCTATAAATATTTAATCACATCCTATTGTAACACTGTATCTATGTATATTTTCTTTTCTCCTAGGAACTCCTCAAAAAAGCCATTATGACATTTATTTTGCCATGCTTGGCACAGTGCCTAATACATAGCTGGCATTCAATAAATGTTGGTAATCCAAAGGTTCTAAATATAAAAGCAAGGTTAAATTATGCTGCTGCACAAATGGGTACCCAAAGATGATTGAGGCAGAGGCAAATGCAGCAGAATGACCTATGGGTGCCCGAAGTGCCTGAGTGTGGATGGAAGTCAGACTCCACGACTTACCCTGTTTTGGCTCTTTCTCTGTCATTAGATCCCTAACTCAATTATCTGTAAGGGCTATCAACCATCTCCTCAAAGCAGTGGAGCAGCTGTTCTATGCTTCCAAGATCAGATCTCTCATTGATAAAACAGCAAGTATTAAACATAATTGCTGCTGCTCCATACCCCACACTCATTTCCCCAGGTTCTTCATTTAAAAATTTCATGAGAAATTCAGGATACCGGTTTATATCAGTTAGGCCTTGCCATAAAATAAATCATCTTGAAATTCAGTGGCTTAGCTGGGCGTGGTGGCGCACGCTTGTAATCCCAGTACTTTGGGAGGCGGAGACTGGAGGATCCGGGTTAGCGGCCAGCCTCAGCTCGCTCTCTCTCTCTCTCTCTCTCTCTCTCTCCCTCCCTGTCTCTCTCTCTCTACTTAGTGAGGCCCTCCGCAACTTCGTGAGACCCGGTTTCAAAATAAAGAATAAAAAATAGGCCGGGGGTGTAGCGCCAAGGTAGAACGCC